>CM042749.1:626580-631580 GCA_022496165.2 Catalaphyllia jardinei | reverse complement strand
TTATAATGAAAACGCAGGCAAACAAAGTAAAAATACTCGATGAAAATGTACACAAACAAAGTAAAAACACTCACGTTGAAGTAAACATCTTTGCCAGGGAAAAGCCAAAGGCTCGAAGTAGGGTTTGAATTGTTCAGAATAATCTCCACATTGCGGAAACTTGCCCAAAAAGAACTTGTACATAACTCGTTGGAAATTTGCGGCTTTTTTAAAACTGCACTGTCATTTTATTGAGCACGGCCGTGCGTACATTACGATTTTGTTCATGATGGCGCAATGGGAATTAGATAGGACTAGCGCACGCGCTATGTTATGAAGGTAAATGTACCAGTCGCCATCTTTTTTCTTACGGTGGATTGGCTCACGCGACCCACCCTCGCGGTATCGTCTGCGAGGGATCGTCCGCGTGAGAGTGTTTGTTCCCTTTCCACTTTCCGTGCGGGAATATCGGTAAAGCAAACGAGGAAACGAGCGCGCCCGGATGAGGAAGAAATGTGCAGAACAGGGAAGGGGATGAGCAAAAAAGAGGCTAAGGGGTGGGAAGAAAGGACTGGGGTTTGACCCCACTTGAACTTTTGTACCTCTGTTTACGATGAACTCAACGTTATCTTAATCGTTAAACTCTAAAAGCACCAAAATAGGGCTACCAGGGTCGTTACCAGGTCCAATTATGACACGAGTGCTAGATTGCTCTTAATTAGAGTCCACTGGAACAATCTTTCCGCATGCAGGAAAAACCTCTAAGGCGATGTTGATGTTTAAAACAATTATTTGACTTTCTCCGACGCACCTGTAAAACGTATTTAGCATCCGCAGTACACCATAGAATCTAAGAGATTCTGAGCTCAAACTAGCCTTGCCCAAGCCGCCCACAAACTACTGAAAGCGTGACTTTGGCTATAGTAAGGCGCCTTTATGGAATAGCCTACCCGTTTATTTACGGAAATCAACGTCTTTTGGCCGCTTCTAAAGAGAAATTGATCAACTTTATAACAACTATCGGTCAGGCTCCAACACGGCAATCTTGTAGAACAGTATAATTCACTGAAGATTTTACCGTATTGAAATAAATAAAGTATATATGTATGTAACTATGTTTCACAAAAAACATCCGAAGCCGTGACCTTGTTTCCAGAAGGTAACATAAACAACCAAAAAACTGGAAAAAATCGCAAGGTCGATTTTTTTTCCAGTCTTGGTTGTGTATGTAACTATATGTGGACGTTTCAACAAGCTGAGCAAGGAAGGGAAGCCATATGCTTTTCAGACAAGCGGCATCGTTTCTTGCTCTGTTAACAAACTTGTTAAAGTAAAAACGTGATAATAAAAAAGCATCATGTAAGTATCAAAGTTTTTGTCAGGACAAATGGCAACTGGCTCATACCGTACATGTGACATCATCAGCGTAAGATTGTTCTCTCTAAAAAAAATAAGGACGGACGCCAGCTTTTTCCTTTTCTGGTGATAAACTTTTGAAAGTAAAAATGTAACAACGCAAAAGTCCCAATGCTAATGTCCGACCCGCTGGGAGCGTTTATGGTTAAGTAAATGTAAAACATTATAGATATGAGATATCATTTTAAGCAGTGGAGTTCAAAGCTGGGTCTGCTTGCTCAAGTAAAGTGGTTACTACAAGTCATTTCAGAAGTAGAATCTTTCCTTTCTTAAGACATAATTGTATTTCGTCTTCCAACATAGGAAAAAGGTCTTCATCGAGTTGCTGTTGGCATTGGAAGGAATATTAAAGAATCAGAGCTTGAGACCATTGCTGGGGACAAGGACCGAGTGTTTAATGCCAAGAATTTTGACGACTTAAACAACCAGTTGGATGGCATCCGTGAAAAAACTTGCAGTAAGTATTTTGTCTGCAGAACTTATACGCTGATACATCCCCAAGTAAGATAAAAAAAATTTGAGCGCTCGGCATTCTGAATTATGAACGCACAGTTCATCAGCCGGGCGTCCACGGGTTAAAATACATTGCCATACCGAAAGGGAAGAGTAGCGGAAACGACGAAACGATTAAAAGGGAAAATACTGGCCAACACTCTCTCAGTCAGCCATAAAATATGAAGTTTGATAAGTGAGTTGCAGTAGAGAGGAAACCGTCCCGTCGTATACCATATATGCTTCATGCATGATTATGACCTTTTTCGGCTGCAAAAATGAAGGTTTACAAACAACTACATCACCAAAAAAAGTACATGAATTGTAACTTCGTGTTTGTTTGCATTTTAGATATCGATGGAGGATATACTAAGTGGGCAGAATGGACGGAATGTACTGCAACTTGTGGTGGAGGAACTAAACGACGTTCAAGAACTTGCACCAACCCTTCACCAGAAAATAAGGGAAAATCCTGTATAGAACAAGAGCAACTTGGTCCACCTGAGGAGACTGAGGAGTGCAACACCGTTGAATGTTGTAAGAGCAGAACAACATTTAGTTTCGTGAAATTTTGTGAGCGTGTGACACAGTTCGCGCCCTTCCCCAATCTCATTCGCAGAGCCTTCGTTACCCTTCTCCATCGCAACGGGAAAAAGAGAGCTCTGGGAGCAACAATTCTGAAATTCATTAGCTATTAAAGTGCTCAATAGGTAAACTAAGAGCGATGTGTAGATTTGCAGAGTTGGATTATTTGGTCGAAGACATTTATTGCTACTCAGAGTTTCATGCTCCTTGCGGAGCAATCGCCAAAAATAACGAATACATATGAAGATATATAAAATTTGAAAATACAGACCAATGCCCAGTGGCGTGACATACAGAAATATGATTGGTTGCTAAGCGAATACGTTCTTTAACAGGAATTTCTTAGAATGTCTACAATTAGATATGAGTTCGCTTCTGTTGTTCAGTGTTGACATTTCGGGTTTACAGATAATAAAATACTTTTCCCATAAACACAAATTACATGTCTTGCTTATACTAGAATATGATCGGGCCTGTTTTACCTTTCGCCATTTGATGTTGTACGAATAGACTCCAAATATATTTACTTAATTCAGTTGAATGCTTATACCGCTCGTTCTTAAATGAGCACACATGGTTTCTGTATCTTAACTTGAAGGTTGTATCGCAAAGACCAATGTATGTCTCTCTTGAGGTTTGAGTGGTCGCATAAAAGGAGATAGATTTATAAAAGATTATACAGGTCGGGATTTCAAAATGTGACCGTTGGCCGTACCTATTAAAGGGATAAGTAATTTTATGGGTGTTTTAGCGTGAACTTCTATAGGTGTTTTAGCATTAACAGGGTATTCTTACAAGAAATTCTATGGGTGTGCATGTTTTAGCGTGACAAAAAAGGTGGCCTTTATAAACGAGGTGACCGTAGGGCGACTTCCACTGTAGTTTAATTTTGTTAATAAAATGGCGGTGTACTCAGAAACTTGAGCATTCAGCTATAATTCTAGAAAAGCAACATTAAACAGTGTCATGACTTGGTTGGTAAGCGCACTGGGAACTCAGTAACAAAGTAAGCTTTAACCAGTTAAAGCTGTTTTAAATGCAAGTAGATAATCGAGTTGTGATTTTTTTTTAGCCGTACCTGGTGGTTACACTGAGTGGTCTAGCTGGGGAGAATGCAGTGTAACATGTGGAGGCGGAGTTCAGAAACGGACAAGAACCTGTACCAATCCTCCTCCATCTGGAGGTGGGCCAAATTGTATTGAGCAAAACCTGGGACCAGCAGAGCAACAACAAGAATGTAACAAGAAAGAATGCCGTGAGTGTCTTTTTTTTAATAATGTTAAACGCGCAGTAATGTAATAGTAATCTTGTGACCAGAAATTGTGCTCGAAACTTACAGCTAGACTAAAAGGACTTAATTTTTTTTATTTTAAGTTAATAATCCTGTTGTAACTTTCTTTTAGCCGTACCTGGTGGTTACACGGAGTGGTCTAGCTGGGGAGAATGCAGTGTAACATGTGGAGGCGGAGTTCAGAAACGGACAAGAACCTGCACCAATCCTCCTCCATCTGGAGGTGGGTCAAGTTGCATTGAGCAAAACCTGGGACCAGCAGAGCAACAACAAGAATGTAACAAGAAAGAATGCCGTGAGTGTCTTTTTTGAATAATGTTAAACGCGCAGTAATGTAATAGTAATCTTGTGACCAGAAATTGTGCTCGAAACTTAGAGCTAGACTAAAAGGACTTAAATTTTTTTAGTTCAAGTTAATAATCCTGTTGTAACTTTCTTTTAGCCGTACCTGGTGGTTACACGGAGTGGTCTAGCTGGGGAGAATGCAGTGTAACATGCGGAGGCGGAGTTCAGAAACGGACAAGAACTTGTACCAATCCTCCTCCATCTGGAGGTGGGTCAAGTTGCATTGAACAAAACCTGGGACCAGCAGAGGATGAACAAGAATGTAACACACAGGATTGTGGTATGTTTAATAATACATACATTTCCTTCCTTATGATTTCATTGCTTGCGAGTTGAAAGTAACATTTTAGTATTGTCCCCTGTAAATGAATCAACAAGGTATAAAATCAGCACAAATAAAGTCTTTCCGAGAGCATCTGTGTCGGGTAATAACATGACAGCAATTGGAAGGTTCAGGTCACTCGCCTGGTCTTAAAATTCTAACAGTTAGCGGAGTTTAGGATGGTTCCAAAATACATGTATGCAATATAATTGGACTCAAGTTCCTGTGGGAATTTCCGAGTTATGCGAATAGCATGTATGAATTCGGTTTTTTTGTTTGTTTGTTTCTTTCTTCATAGAAGTTTCTTTTACAGAAGATAAAAGTAACTGTCAGAGATTTGTTGCCATCTTTTTGTTCTTTTCTTGTCGGTTTTGTGATCGCCTTCAGGTGAAGATGGGAACTGGTCTCCCTGGGGCAGCCCAGGTCCTTGTGATAAGACTTGTGGAGGAGGTACACGTAAGAGACAAAGAACGTGCACCAACCCACCCCCCTCTGGAGATGGCGAAGACTGCAAAGGAAGTAGTACAAAAAGCGAGCCTTGCAACACACAGCCATGTAAGAAGAACATGA
>CM042749.1:611580-621580 GCA_022496165.2 Catalaphyllia jardinei | reverse complement strand
TAGTCGACACGATAGCATCAAGTTTACTATTGAATTCGAAGAAGACAGTATGATTCCATTTTTAGACATCCTTCTCAAACGCTGCCCTGACAACACTTTCACTACATCTGTCTACCGGAAAAAGACATTCACAGGCCTTTATACTAAGTGGGATTCATTCACACCTCGCAAGTACAAAATCAACCTCATCCTCACTCTCACCTATCGTTGCTTCCGAATTTGCTCCTCGCCATCTTTATTACAGGCCGCTATTAAAGATCTCAGAAAGCTCCTGTTGCAAAATGGTTACCCCCAAGGTGTTATCACGTTCAACATTAACGATGTATTGAACAAAAATAAAAACAAACCTCTCGTTCAAACTACAGTTCCCAAAAAAGATATCTTAATCGGAAAACTAGAACTTTCCTAAAAAGATGAAAGCCGAGGATAATGGAAAAAGGCAGCAGAAAAAAAAGCGAAAACATGGATGAAACTGTCCATTCACCCTCAAGAAATTTGTCAATCATCCTACTACATCTTCGCCGAAATGAACGATAAGGAAAACCAACTGAACAAAACAATCGAAGATTAAGCCGCAAACTTGTACGAGCGAATGACCGAAGCTGGTATGGAAAATCTACAACATAGAGGCAGACGCTTCAGCGACAGAGAAGAAGTTTAGACATATCAGTAATTAGTATTAATTTACCGTAGTCTATTGTGAATCCGTGACTTTGATTGGCTAAATTACCGTTTTCTATCTGCTGATAGTCAACAGTTAGGCATCGGCGCACATCGCGCGTCACGTTTGAACCTGATGTAACGTAATAAAACAGTTCTTTTCTACGCGTTACTTGACATTTTTTTCTTTTTATGCAATGAGACTACGGTAAATTTAAACTAAAACAATTAGACTACTCGCCCTCGTTTTCTACGAGCGATAGTCAACTCGGCTGCGCCCAGTTGACTATCTGCTCGTAGAAAACTCGGGCTCGTAGTCTAATTGTTAAATAGCACATACATGAGCAAGTTAACGATTTCTCTTCGTTTCTCGATATTGAAACGAAAAAACCTGAGCTTAATCCAAGAGGGACGAGCTATGTTTTTATTTCAAAAGAAAATCAAGCGAGTGCGTTCAAAGAAGGACGCATCTTTTTACAATGTAGTCGACCTAGCACGGTATCATTTTATAGCTTGAAAGAACCTCGAGTGAGCGCGATCCGATTTTCATAGCGAATCATTTTAATTTTCATCCTATTTTCATAGCGATTTCCTAGCGAAACCAAGGAACGCAATTGTTTCGCATCGGCCAACCTACTTCGGCATAATAAGCTGTATGATATTCCCTGTGGAGTATAGCATGCGTTCTTAGCAACCAATGAATTAAGTTCTGTTTGATCGTTATGAATAATAACCCGAAATATAACAGATCAATAATTTCTTCAACTGCAAGTATAAATGTCACGAGAACAATAGCCATTCTGCCCGATGCTTTTGAGCGAAAACGTCTGTAGCACTTTTCTTAAGTTTGAAAGCTGAACGAAACATTAAAGCACGCGTAATTGACTTGTAGATGAAGTGGGTATCCGATTATAAAAAGTTCAAATTGGACACCTGTAATTGGGCACCCATGTGATCGCGCGCCGATTTCGTGACAAATAGGCGCGCGGACAACCAATCACAATCAAGAATTTTGTTATAGATACGATTAATATAAAAAATCAAATTATAGCTGACAGCATTAACATTATTTGTTACTTAATTGTAATTATAAAACAAAGAGATTTCATGTTATCGATTTTCTGTTCAGTAATAGATTTGCGAAAACATCAACCTGTGCCACTTTTCTGTTCTTACGCAATTTTGACTTCATCTGACGGAGATCTAATACTGAACAGAGACACGGCAACATGGAAGCTATTTGCTAAATATACATTGCGAATTTTTTTTTATAGGAAGCAGACGTCAGAAGACTTACCATCGGAATTGGTAAAGGGATTGATAAGAAAGAGCTGGAAGAAATCGCCAGCGACAGCGAAGACGTTTTACAAGTACAAGAATATGAGCAATTACACAGCGAATTGGAGAAAATCATGAAAATGGCCTGTGAGGAGCAGTATCCTGGTAAGCCAAAAGTGAAACTCGAGTGCGAAACAGGGACATGATCCTTGATAGAAACTCTATGATATCTCGGTACGTATGGAGAGAAATGGCCAATTCCTGGAAGTGTCAGTCTCTCTTGTAGCTGCCCGTGGATTCGAATTCTGATTTAATATTGAAGAAAAAATACACGCTTATACTTCAGCCTCTATTCACAATATCGCGTACACTATATAATGCATATGTGAAAACCTCTGTGGTATTATGCTTAATCCCTATCCGTGTGCCACTTCAGCAAGAACGTTTACTTCACAACATTTGTCTTAACAAGGTGTTCAAAGGTTATCGTTTAGCTGACTGTTGACTGATTGTGTGGCAGTTCACACAAGGGCAGCCCAACATGTTTCACTTGTTAAAAATATACAATATTCACTTGAAGTAGTTATTCCATGCCATGATTCTTAGCTTGCTTTTCTGTCAACAGGTGATTGTGACAACTGGGGATATTATGGAGGCTGTAGTAAAACGTGTGGTGGTGGAGTCCAGGTTCGCACAAGAAAATGCCCTGCAAACAGCCTTCATTTAAAGCAACAAAAGAAACACTGCAATATCAATCTTTGTCCAGGACAACGTAAGTAGCAAGGATTGTCGTAAGAGTGATATTTGGGTCATATTTCAGCGTCTAAAGCGCAAGAATAACAACAATGATTAAAGTGTATATGAAAATGTATTTACATTCGGCGGAGCTAAACGTAAGTGACAGTGACAAAGAATGTAAATATTTTCCTGTTGGCATGAAATGCTTGCGTGCCGCTATGGCATTAATTTATTCTATTGTTGTAATCATATATAAGGTTTGACAGGCTGTAATGTATTCATCTCAGCTCTCGAACTTTCAAATTTTAGTCGTTGCAATGCCGTCCGAAAACGAATCCGACCTTGCCAAATGCTTGTCCGATCTCAAAGAAGAGTTACGTTCTGGCTTTTCTTCGCTAAAGAGGGACTTAGTCGAAGAAAACACTTTGGTGATCAAGAAATTAAGGTCAACAGCTGCATCGACACCTAAATTTAAGAAGAAAGGGAACGAAAAGCAGTTTGAAGTCAACTCACAAGTCCTTGATCACGTTCAGTCGGCTTCTTCGTTTCTTGCGGCTACTCCGCCTCAGGTTGAAAAAGTCCTCGAGGAATTAAGAGAAGGTGAGAAGAAGCTTGCTCACAGGAATAAGCTCATTCTTATTGCCGATTCTGCTGAAGACGGTTGGGAAGTAGTTAATGAGTATCAACGCAGGGATCTGGCCGAAGATAGCGATGACGACAAAAGAATAAGGCAGGCCGAAGCAAGAGCTTCTCAGAAACGAAGGCGTGCTCAATCTCAAAAGAAGAGACCTAATTTCGCCCAAGGATTGTCATATCCACTGTTCTCCAGCACTGTGCGTGCTAGTTCTCCTGTTCCTCTTCTGCAACCCTCGGTATTTCCTACAGCGTTCCAGAATCCGTACTCGGGAAGCTGGCCCAAAGCATCTCCTGGCTTGCGTGGGGGATCCTGTTTCGCGTGTGGAAAGTTTGGTCACTTTCGAAGTCAGTGCCCCGTCCTGAATTTCCAATCTTCAGCAAGTCAGCCTAACAAGCGCGTGTGATGATCTGTGAGCCCTCGCAATCCCTACAGAACAGAGATAAGTTATCAAACTATTTTCCCGAACATTGTAATTCAGATTCTTACGAACATGAACAGGGTGTTACTTCTAATATTGTTGTGCCATGTAGTTTGAAGAACCATATACAGTTTTGGCGTTCTATTGGCTCTAGTCAGTTTATCTTAGATGTCATTGATGAAGGGTATCGTATTCCTTTTTATTCTACGCCTCCTCCTAGTTTTTCTCGGAACAACAAGTCAGCCCTAGTTCATCGGAGCTTTGTTGATGAGGCTATATCTGAATTGCTGCTTACTTATCGGGTTTTTGAAACGGACGTTATTCCTCGCAATGTTAATCCCTTGTCCGTTTCGATCCAGTCCTCAGGGAAGAAGCGTTTGATTTTGGATCTCAGATTAATTAATAAGCAATTTCAATAACCGCAAGTTAACCAGGTTCTATTCCCGTTATTGGAATCCGGACGCAGAGGGCGTGGATGCTTTTTGTCATGACTGGGCAGGGGAGAATAATTGGTTAGTACCCCCGGTGTTCCTTGTTCCCCGAGTAATAAGGCATCTTGCAGAGTGCGAAGCTGAGGGAACCGTGATCGTTCCCGAGTGGGTTTCGTCTCCGTTTTGGCCCATGCTTTTCGGTCCTCAGTCCCTGTACTCTTCTTTTGTTATTTGCACAATTATCTTTTCAGATGTTTCTGGAGTTTTTGTCAGGGGTTCCACCGATTCTATATTTGATGGGCCAAAATTCAAATCGCGAGTTTTAGCCGTCCGTCTCTCGGGTCGTTAGTCATGGTATTTATCTTATGACATTGTATATTCCTATTATTAAGTGCTTTTATTATGTATTAAACGTTTTTCCCTTCATGTTCCCATTTAGTGGTATTTACCTTTCACCGCTTTTGTGCCTCGTTGGCAATATCCTCTGTTCAGAGGCTTAGGTGTTCCTCGCGTGAGGTCACGTGTGCCTCGGTGGCCTCGTATGGGTGTAGTCTCGGTGACTACCATTGTTTGTAATGGGGGCTGATCCCATTTTTTCTTTCTCCCTATCCATGTATTTCATCATTTTATGTCTTCTCGGTTTTCTTTGTATGGCATATATCCTCTCTCCCTTTTGTTCTTTCCAGACGTCTTCTCCAGCCCTATGTGGACCGACCTCACCCATGTACAGGACCCTTACCTACGCCGTTTGGTTGACAAGTTACCTGATGTTGTCCTTGGTGCTAGAGCTGATAATACCACGCTCACCTAGCTCAATGGCTTTAAGAGATGGCGCTCGTGGGCCTCCAAGTTTCCCGAGATTACTGTGCTACCGGCTGCTCCCACCTATGTTGCCTTGTATTTGCTTAGTGTCCTTCAAGCTTCCACTTCTCCATCCCCGGTTCAGTCAGCCTTGTACAGCATCCGTTGGGCGCACGATGTTGCCGGTTTGCAGTCTCCCACTAGTCATACACTCCCACAGAAGGTCTTGGAGTCGGCCAGGCGGAGGCTGTCCCACCAAACGTCCAAAAAATTGCCTATGACAAGGGAGATTTTGTTCAAGTTTTTCCAAAGCCTTGATGGGTCATTGGTGGACACGAGGTTTATGGCTATGGCCCTCCTTGCCTTTGCAGGAATCCTGAGATTTGATGAGCTCTCTAGCCTTAAGCTCAAAGACGTAGTTTCCCATACCACATATTTTGAGCTTTTCATTGAATGTAGTAAGACCGATCAATATCGTGAAGGCGCCGTTGTTCCAATTGTTAAGACTGGTACCGACCTTTGTCCGTGGGCTAATCTTCTAAAGTATTTGTCTCAGGCAAAGCTCTCTTTGCCCACATCTGCGAACGGCGGTGATGGCTTTCTTTTTGGTAGTATTCAAACTAAGTCCGGGAGTCAGTCTATCCGCTCAGCTTCTAAACTGTCGTACACTAGATGTAGAGAAGTTCTTTTAAAGAAGTTAGGAGACGTAGGATTAGATCCTAAGTCTTATTCCTGGCATAGCTTCAGGAGCGGCGGTGCCTCTTCCGCCGCCAATTTTGGAATCTCAGATAGAATGTTCAAGCGACACGGTAGATGGCGTTCGGAGAACGCCAAAGATGGGTACGTCGAGGACTCCTTAGAGAGCCGTTTAGCTGTTTCTATTTCTTTAGGCCTTTAGTTTTGTCCCGTTCTTTGTATTCTCAGCAGCTCCCAGTTCGAGCTGCACACCCATTATAACTGTGTAAGATTCATGAATATAAATAGGAAATGTATTTACATTCGGCGGAGCTAAACGTAAGTGACAGTGACAAAGAATGTAAATATTTTCCTGTTGGCATGAAATGCTTGCGTGCCGCTATGGCATTAATTTATTCTATTGTTGTAATCATATATAAGGTTTGACAGGCTGTAATGTATTCATCTCAGCTCTCGAACTTTCAAATTTTAATTTAAAGTTCATATCTTCTGTTATGTCTGGCAATCCTACTTCACCTCTAGCCCCCAGAGATTAGTGCGCCTGCATTTGGTTGGGGAATACGTTCCCATTTTTCCCACTGGGTTTTGGGTTTTCGTATCAGGCGGTTGCACAAGCTTTATAGCCTGAGTGGTATTTACTTACATGGTTATTTTAATTAATGTCTTATTTGAGCTTTGTAATTATACTCGGACGGCATTAAACACTCAGGCTCCCAGTTCGAGCTGCACACCCATTATAACTGTGTAAGATTCATGAATATAAATAGGAATAATTCATATTTGAACTGCGGTTGTAGATGCAAGTGAAGTATGGCCATCGCAGTAAATTTTCCAATTTAAGCAACTGGAAAGAAGCCTAAAAAAAATCAGGGCTTCAACGGGATTCGAACCCATGACCTCCTCGATACCGGTGCGATTCTCTACCAACTGAGCTATGAAGCCACACATTGGGAGCAAGGTCGATTTATTGAGTTCATATCTCCCGTAAGGAGTGAAATGATGTAAAGTGTATATGAAATAATTCATATTTGAACTGCGGTTGTAGATGCAAGTGAAGTATGATCATCGCAGTGAATTTCCAATTTAAGCAATTGGAAAGAAGAAGCCTGAAAATAAATCAGGGCTTCAACGAGATTCACTTGCATCTATAACCACAGTTCAAACATGAATTATTTCATATACACTTTACATCATGTCATTCCTTACAGGAGACAATGAATTGACCTTGCTCCCAATAATTATTTCCACGGAACATGACTGAATGACCCGGAAAGGCAGACATGTCATAATTTTGAATTACTATTGATCTTTCTAAGGCATCTGGAAGCAGACTAGTCCCTTTCCAGGCCATTTCTTCGCTATTCTGTGCCAATATATGTCTGGATTTATGAAAACGGTGCTAAAGAACTCGATTTCACCTTGTTTTCACTGCTCTTTTAGGCCACTTAAGAGCCACGTAAATAGGAAAAAAAGGACGGCAAGAAAAGCAAGATAAACGGGTGGAGAAGGAGAAAAAAGACTGACATTCCTTTTAATTTTTATATCGTCGACTTTCTGGCGAGAAAAAAACGCCCGCTTGGCGCGCGATTTCAATTCTTTAGCACCGTTTTCATAAATCCGGTCATATATACACCCACCAAAATACCCCACATACCAACGCACAAACAAAAGATAACGATGAGAGCATATTTTCCTGCTAATTCCGCTGTCAAACGCAGGAAAATACTAAACCCAACATTTGTGAAATAGATGAAATCGTTGATTGAGCTATATCACCCCCTGCAAAGTTCTACAAAATGGAAAAAGAGTTACGATAACGGCATCTTCTTTCTAACCTACATTTATCTTATTTTTATCTGTGTTTATATCTTAGAGCGTTGTATTGACAAGGATAAAAATTGTCCCCTGAGAGCTGCCAAAGGAGACTGTTGGAGAACAGCAACACCACCGAAATTGAAGACATTATGCGACGTTGGCCGCAGAACGTTTCCGCTGTGGGATAGATGTAATATGAGTTGCCGGCGATGCGATGGTAAGGGCTGGGAGAAAAAACGTGTGCAACAAATTAATATTTGTCGTCATTGCCTTTTACAAACACAATGGCATTATTTACTAACAAAACTTTTAAATTACCCGAGCGCCTCACTTGCAGCACCCATTCGTTCAAATCCAGTTCTACTTGTAAGAAAGTAGAATCGTACAAAATGTAACCTTTGAACCCTGTTTAAATAACATCAGTATTAGATAGAGGGACACAAGTTTATTAGATACCTTAACTATTCCGTGCCACCCTCTCTAAATAAAGTGTTTAATTCAACTGATTAATTACACACCCCAATGGTACAGGAAAAAATGAAGTTTTTTCGTGAACAAAACTCCCCACTGTAAAATTACATCCTACGCAAGAACATGGTCTTGTTTTTCTCGCTCTCCCGGCAATCTTCACAACACAAAGGCAGTCATGCTCGCATCACGCACCACCCCCGCGCGTCACATATTCCTCATTAGCACGGCCAATGCCTCATATTTCGAACTGCAGATTTTGTAACATAAGATAGAGCGATAGAGAGATTTTTAATTGGGTGGCGTATATGTAACTACCCAAATTAAAGTAATCACTTTTACTAAGAGGACATGATTGCTTTGGCAAATCACAAAGAATATAAACAATTCAGTGAACCAATCTTAACTCGATACAAATACACGTAACTGATGCGAAGCTTGGAAAAACGTTTGTGTGCAAGTTTCGATTAATTTCGATTTTACTCGTGATTAGTTAAGAAAATATAATTGCAAGAGCAATTTTTTTAAACTAGTCAAATCCAAGTCATACCGCAGTACATTTGGCACTTACGTGAAAACTGCTTTATTCAATATGCTTTTCTTTTTGCCGCAGTTGACACCTCGTGCCAAGATAAAGATCCATATATTTGTCCCTGGTTGTCAAATGGCAAATGCAACTATCTTTGTCGTATAGGTTACAGCTATATACCCCTGAAAGGTAAGCAATTTCACGAAAAGTTACAACACTAAAAAGCCCAACTCCACCCATCCCTTACTCGTAGCATTCATGAATGGAAGTAACAGACATGGAAGTACAATGTTTCCCTTCTATGGGGTAAAAGATTCGGAGTATTTGAATAAATAGTCCAAGTGTGTAATCATAATTTATAGAAGAGACTGGTTATGAAGCCCGGCAAACATGAAAGGAGCAAACAAAGATCCCAAGATTTTGCTAGACAGTCCCCGACCCTGCACAATCTTTTGTTACTCTCATACACCGCGCCTGAGCTGTTCCGTAACCAACACGTTTCTATTGGTTAGTTCCTCAGTTAGGAGTAAACAACTATTGTGTTTTGTGCAGGATCAAGGGCAAAAAACAGAACAATAACATACAACAAAGAACTTTGACGAGTTTCATAACCATTCCCTTTTATTAACTACGGTGTAGTTATGGAGACAGTCCTGGCACGTGCGACTGATCGATTTCCTTGCTTAGTACAAGCTAAAAGGAATTGTTCAACCTATGAATACGTCTAACTTGCAAAGGAGTATGTGACTGACTGATAACTAATTGAACCTGTTATTAATTAAAGTGGTACTATGACGAAAACCGCATCTATCCTATCTAGGCCAAGTCTGTCTGATAAGAAAAACACTGTTTACTTTTTTCAAATTTCTCTTTTCACTCCAGAGAAATTCAAGCTTATAAAATATGCAAATTAGCCAAGTGGTGACGTGATGATGATGACACTTAATTAACCAAATTTTGATAAGATATGATGAAAAAAGATATTTCAGCCAATTTGTATCAGAAACGTTGTATTCTTTCCAGTACGATTATACTAAATGTGCCCCACAATACGAGCTTAACAAATTTATTACCATGGCAACATACTGGGTTCGAGACCTCCCCAATTTTAAAGGCTTTTCTGGCCACCTTCGACGTTCCATTTTGATATTTACAAATGGTGTCTGATACGCGTGATCTAGCTACCATATAAATATGTTAGCTCAATTTTTTGGCCATGTTTAACGTTTTTCGAGCTGAAAATCACTAACATATTGAAACTAAGTGGGTGGGGACTGGAAAAGAGTGCGTTGCTATAGGAACATAATTTTTATAGCTGTAGGTGTGTTTTCTCTAGAACTATTAATCTGCCAAGTTTCAATGGTCTGCGCCGCAAATTGACCAAGATAGCTCTATTTATATACTTGATAAGATATTGGGTTGAGTGCATGACGTCATCAGTCATCTCGTTTGAATGTTTTATACATTTTTTAAACTAAAATATCTTCGGAACTAATGCAGATATTTGCCATCGGTATACGGCGTTTTTA
>CM042749.1:552813-562865 GCA_022496165.2 Catalaphyllia jardinei | reverse complement strand
TTTTTTATAAAGCATATTTAAATGATTCAGTATTGTATGATTATTGTTATTGTAAATTTAAGATTCTTCTTTGAATTTCTTAATAAAGTTTTGGTGTTTCTTAATTATTATTATTATTATCATTATTAATGATGATGAAAAAGGATCAACTTTATTAAAACTTCATAATAATTACTTACAAGATTAAAAAGGCTGTACACAGATGCTTCAGAGGCTCTAAATGTCCCTTTAAATCACGTGAGGACTGAAAACTTCACTCTCGCTGTAGCTGGTTCTACAACTGTACTCATAATTATTATTATTATTATTATTATTATTATTAATGATTTTATTAAAACATTTGTGCAAACTTTCACAACAATTCTATCAATTACTTTACATGGTGAGTGGTGTTTTTTGCTGAAAACATTAAAAATCTGGATAAATTGAAAATCTAATAATCTGATTAATCTAAAAATAGTTAAAAACTATCTAGAAAGCGAAAGACGAATGACAAAACTGAAACCCTATATACAAGGCTACTAAGAAACACAGTAAACAATGTCGCTCCTTTGGCAACTGCGATTTTAATATTACAATTGTTGTAGTCAAACGTAGTACGGCGCTTCACCCGCGATCCTCGAAGGCAAACCAGGGCCGACCGAAGGAGCGCAAAGGACGTCCTTGCTTGAATCCAGGAAATTGTTTGCGAGTAATGTTTCCCTTTCTTGGCGGCTATTCCCTCAGCCAGTCGACTATGGTATCTTATGCATTCCTTCCCCAACCCTCCAGTAGTTGTAAATACCAGCGGCGTGAACGAGTCATGCTCAACATCCAACACTCTCCTCGAGTACAGCCGCTTCTTGTCTTTTTCATGGATGCGATAGATTTGCTGTGGCTCTTGGTCCCTGTAAGACTTGGCTGTAGGGTGGCAAACCCTCACATCAAAGAATAAATACTTATGACTGTCCTAGGCTCATGGATTGAGCTCGCCACCATAAGCTAAAAGTGGCAAGACTTCAAGGACTTACATTAACAACAACAATAATAAAAATAATAATAATAATAATGATGATGATGATGATGATAATAAAAATAATAATAATAGCATTTAATAGACTCAATGCACTTACATTACTATATATTCGCCTTATTGCCTTTTTTTATTCTTGTTGAAACATGTGAAAAACGTTTATTTCTTCGGTCAAAAAACGTGTTTGCAGCTGGTACCGGAGTTTAAATTCTTCATAAGTGAGGAAATCTAGATTAGGGCCGAGAAGGTCTTTTAAGGTTTAAACTCCTTTATCAAACCAACTACGGAAAAAATCGTCTTCTTATCACTTTTAATATCTTTGTTATTCCTTTGTTATCGTTAAACTCTAACCAGTATCGGTAACTCTCACCCATAAAAGAGTGGTAGCTCTTTGATGTTAAGCTCACTACCCGCAGAAAGTGAAGAATACAAGTGAATATATTTCACAGCTGCTTGAGTTCTGTGTATGACTGCGATGATCTATCGTGTCTTCATATCATTCTCCGCAGTTTCAATTTATGAACGTTCATATATTCACTTGTATTCTTCACTTACAATTACTTACAGTTGGTAGAGCAAGGCACCGGTATCGCAGAGGTCATGGTTTCGAATCCCGTTCAGGCCTGCATTTTTTTTCAAGCTTTAATCGTATCTATAACAAAATTCTCGATCGTGATTGGTTTTCCGCACGCCTATTTGTCACGTAATCGGCGTGTGATCACGTGGGTGTCCAATTACAGGTGTCCGATTTGAACTTTTTTTGTAATTGGATACCCACGTGATTTACACGTCAATTACGCGCGCTTTAATGGCTTTTCCCCCACTGTTTCGCACAGTTTTCAACATTTATGAAAAGCGCTACAGATGTTTTCGCTCAAAAGAATTTCCCAAAAGACATTTTTAATTCCAAAATTTGTTATAGATACGAATTAGTAATTGGACCTCGTGTCATGCAATTCAGGGAGTAATCGTGATCGTAATTACAAATAGGCCTCGCTCTTCGCTCTTGTCCGATTTTGAAATTACTCGCGCGATTGCTCCCTGAATTGTACTCCACTCGGTCGAATTACTATTACTAGTTTCACAACTGTTTTCGTTGTGTGTATAACTGCTATGATCAACCATGTCTTCATACATACCTCTTACTAACCGAGTTCGAGGTCCTTACCGTAAGCTACGGACCGAGTTTTTTCCCCTTCGATTTATGGCCCAAGCACGAAGCGCGCGGGCCATAAATCGTAGAGGAAAAAAGGAGGATCCGTAATTTACAGTACAGACCGAGAAGACGAGGTTAGTAAGATATTTATTATATCTCTATTGTGTGTCTGACGAGTTCGGGAACGATGAACGGCTTCTATTTTCTGAAGCAGGTCGAAAGCAAAAGGAGTCAATTTGAAATCGTTTTTAAGTCGTTACTAGCTTTAGCGCGTAATTTAGAGTAAAAGAAAGTTTTAAACCTTTACTTGTTAAATAAGTTAAGAAATTTTGGCGATAAATCACGCAACAGTTTGGCAACACAAGCAACTTTAAATTTTAGCGGGCCGTTAAATTGACCAATCACAGCGCGCGTACTAAATTAGAGATATATGTTGCAATAGAAAGTTTACACCCAATGTTTGAAGTCAGGACCAAAATTAAGTGTCAAGAGCCTTAAAAGGGAAACTCCATTCTATAAAGTGAAATGCCTTTTCAAAGTCGAGGAAGATGTTTTTTCTGAGGTGTAGCTATAATATTATCACTAATGACCGATGTACCGTCCTTTAATATAGCCAGTTTGATCAGCGTTTATCACAAGTGGCAATAAGGCTTCCAGTCTTTTTGCAATTGCTTCCGTGGCAATTTTGTTGCACAATGTATTTAAAAGTGAGATAGACCTTAGGTTGCCAAGGAAATTGGTCGGTTTGTCTTTTTTTCGATGCTACCTCTTCTTTGACGTATTGATAATTGAAGTCTTTCAGATCCATAATTTATGCTTGCAATAACGTTTTGTTTAATACTATTCCAGAAGAGTTTGTAAAATTCGCATGTGAAGACATCCGAGCCCGGGGTTTTATTACTCTCCATGTCTTTTAAAGTTTGGTAGCACTTGTTCGGTTAGCAAGCCTTCAGATTGATCCTCGTTAAGGGGTCTTAACAAGTTGTCGTTAAGATAATTAAAGGACAGTACCGAATAACACGTTTTCGGGAACATGGGCTGTCCTGAGCGTTTGATATATCTTCGCAATCGAAACAAGGAAGATAAGGAGAAACAAAATGCGGTGTGCTAATTTAGATCGGATGTCCAGAAGATGAGAAGAGATGAGAAGATGTTGTTAATCTTTTGTTGTAGATTTACCGATGGCCAATCGATTGATGCAATACGCTCTAAAGCTGAGCGTTTGCCGCACATTCAAGGTGGAACAAGAACAGACAGAGCCCTGGAACTTGCAGCTAAAGATTTCTTTGGCTGGGAAGACAGCGGTGACAGACCAGATAAACCAAACGTGTTACTTGTGCTCACAGATGGTAACACGAATGAAGGAAGTAAGCCATTTAACCTAGTGATCCCTCCTCTGGATGTAAGTAATTGTTGACAAACAAACATTGCCTCTTTCTTCGTTTTTTGATTCAAATTGCTCTTTCTAATTAAAGCCGCAAGTCCTAACATCTCAAAATCCATTGACAATCCAATACAAAACGATACAATTCCTCTCCTTTTCCTCAAAAAGGGGAAGAATGTTTAATGTAATATTTTAACTGCTAACCAGAGACTGCGTTTTTCTCCATTTCCAGGTGCCACAGCGAAGTATATAAGGGTCTAATTATTTTAGTATCATCCAACTAGTCGGACAGAAAAGCCAATAACAAAGTTAGCAAACGCAAGTTGAAGAAATATTTATTTGGGAATAATACAAGCCGGCGAATTTCGTTACTCGATGTCTATTACTAATAGTCCTCTAGTAGCGTAGCCAATTAAAATGCGTGATACTAATGGGTGATACTAGTGTTCATATATATATTTAGAAAACAGTCCTAAGAAAGCACGAGCACTGTTTGGTTAAAATCGTGTTTGTATAACTCGATGGAGACACAGGCCCAGCGCAAGCTGTTGAAGTAGTGATGGCGCGAGCAAAGAGAATTTACATTTAAATTTGATAATCAAAGTTAACAAGTTGTTTTCCTTTTTCTCGTCGTGGTGTTTTCTAAAAGAAATAGACAACATGTACCGTGTTTCTATCGAGTTATACAAACACTCGTGAAAATTTGGGAGAACTCGAAAAAGCTTTGGAAACACTCGCCTGCGGCTCGTGTTTCCACAGCATTTCTCGTTCTCCCAAACTTCCACTCGTGTTTGTATAACTCGATAGAAACACAGTACATGTTGTCTATTTCTCAAATATTTTTCTTTCTGCACCTTTTTTGATATTCACTATTTTCTCTTTTACATGTTTTTAATGTAATTGATATGTCGTGTAAATTGTTTGTACGTGTCAGTTACCAACACGAAAGCCTATGCTACTTTGATCAATGAGCACATTCTATTTTGGCTATTTACTGTTATTTCTTTGCTTCTTTAATTAATGTGATTTCTGTAAATACTGTTTAAGTTTATTTTTTGTAAATAGTGTAAAACAATAAAAAATCTAAATCTCAAAACTGGAACTAAAATCGTAAAATCCTTTGTTCCAAATTGTTGAATAATATTGCGTACTTATACTAATACTACAAATACTAAGTGTTTCAAGAATTCGGCCGTTAAATTTAACAGTTCATGGATCGGCCAAAAAGGAAATTAAAAAAGGCTAATAGAATAAGTGTCTGGTTTCTGACAAAATAAGAAGAACGAGATTTTCCTTCTTGAAACCAGTGCTTTCCTGAATGCAGAAAGCCTCTTTCCCCTACGCAGGAGGCAGAGGTCAGGAGAATTGCCATCGGAATTGGCTATGGGGTAAATGACGTAGAGCTGCAGCAGATCGCCAGCGACCAAAACGACGTCTTGCAATTAGCAAAATGTTGGCAATTACAAAGCAAACTAGAAGAAATCATGAAAATGGCCTGTGAGGAGCAGTATCCTGGTAAGTTGCCGAAAGTGAAACTAGAGTACGAAATAGAGTTATGACAACTGACTGAAACCGTGAAAGAGAGATACGTATAGCACGCAAGAGAAATTGGTCCTAATACATAAACATATATGTACTACAACCTCTATGCACAATATTCGGGTTGTTTAATTCAAACGGGGAAACCTCTGTGGCCCCATGTTTAATCCCTATCATCCCTTTACCACTGCGGCAAGGAATCTTACTTTCCCTTTACTTTCCTTCATGAGGTGTTCAAAGGTTACCATTTAGCTAGCTGGTGACTAATTGTGTGGTAGTTCCAGCAGGAACAACGTCAGATAATTCTCGGAAGACCTGACCAGCGATGAGCATCTCAACAACGAGGATTTGTAATGCTATGAAACCTGCAATGCTCCTTTGAAGTAGATCATGTAATATATCAAACACGAGAGACAGTGTTTCATCGGGATATCCAAACACCGAGAAGAGAGTTGAAAATACGACTCGCAGTGGAGTAGTTTTGACGAAATTCGAGGTGTTTGGATAGCCGATAAAACATTGTCTCGAGTGTTTGATATATCTTCTCAATCGAAACAAAAATTAAGGAGTGAAAGAAGAAGTAAAATCGTCAAAAGCTATGCTAATTAAGACCGGGTATCCAAATCTCCTTCACGGTTGTAATTTCCTTTGTTCAAACTTTATGAATTATTAATGTATTTGAGAGGTCATGATTCCTGGTTGTGCTTGTGTGACAACAGGTAATTGTGGCAGCTGGGGGGATTATGGAGGCTGTAGTAAAACTTGTGGTGGTGGAGTCCAGTTTCGCACAAGAAAATGCCCAACAAACAGTCTTCATTTAAAGCAGCAAAAGAAACAGTGCAATACCAATCTTTGTCCAGGACAACGTAAGTAGCAAGGATTGTCGTAGGAGTGACCTGTCAAGTCTTTAGTAAAAGAAGCATGAGGATAAACACAATCTTTGTCCCAGACAACGCACAACTTTTCTCTTTCTTTAGACAAGACACAACACACAAAGCATTCCTGTGTAACAGTTTAGCTTGCGGGAGAGACGACATTATAACACGGTAATGGAGTGTCACTTTTGCCTTGCATGATTGGTTTAGAAATTGCCATGACAACATGTCACTGAACATAGGTTGTTCACGTTTGCTTTAAACTTCAAATCTATACTTTCTTAGCTTGCTATTTGCACAGTCCAGAGAGCATTTACTATAAACTAGTTATCTCTGCTGGCCATTTAGTGTAAAAGGGAGCTTTTAAATGAAGGCGATGCAATTTTCCCTTCCGTAAACAAGCAATGCCATTTTCGCAACACCTAGAAAAATGTTTAACTCTCAACAAATTGTTCTCTACTAAATTAAAGAAAAAGGGAAATGTGTAAGTAGCCACCCAGTATCGAACCCGTAACCTCTGTTTCCTAACATCCTTCTGATACCACTACCACAACACTACCGGTAACTCTCACCCATAAAAGAGTGGTAGCTCTTTGATGTTAAGCTCACTACCCGCAGAAAGTGAAGAATACAAGTGAATATATTTCACAGCTGCTTAAGTTCTGTGTATGACTGCGATGATCTATCGTGTCTTCACATCATTCTCCGCAGTTTCAATATATGAACGTTCATATATTCACTTGTATTCTTCACTTACAATTACTTACAGTTGGTAGAGCAAGGCACCGGTATCGCAGAGGTCATGGTTTCGAATCCCGTTCACATTTTATAATTAACGCAGAATTTAATTATAAAATGTGACTTTCTTAAATGTTAATGATAGAGCTGCCCCAACCTACAAATAAGAGCTAACCGCAAGCAAACCAGTGTGAATATGAACAATTAAGCATTTGGTGAGTGTGTTTTACTCCATCAACAAATTATACCCAGTTTCTACCTTAGTCGGTGCTTCATTTGTGAACAATATATGTTATTGAATGTGAAGAGTGATCATCGCAGTAAAATCTATTTAAGCAACTGGAAAGAAAAAGCCTGAAAAAATAAAATCAGGGCTTTAACGGGATTCGAATCCGTGACCTCCGCGGTTCACAGGTTCGAATCTCGTCGAAGCCCTGATTTCAGGCTTCTTTCCAAATGCTTAAATTGGAAAATTTACTGCGATGATCACTCTTCACACTCATCTACAACCGCAGTACAAATATGAATTATTTCGTATCTACTTCACAATATATGTTACTGAGAACACTCCACATGTGGTTCATGCCAGATCTCCATGCTTCATCGCAATTAGTGGCGAGGCCTTAGAAGGCAATGTTGGTGTGGATAATATTGCCATTATGATACAGGTTTGTCCCGCGGGAGTTGCAGGATAGCTGTGGGACTCGCGGGATGCGGGAAAAATCATTGCTTTGACATCTATATCTACCTTTTTTTAACGTAAGAACCTTGTGAAGATAAGCTGGTAGACTGTCCCACGAAAGCTGCTTCAGGAGAATGTTGGAAAAAAGTAGAACCCGCAAAACCAACGTTCTACGTTGGAAAGAAGTTTCTACTATGGGATACATGTAAAAAGAGTTGTCGTCGATGCAATGGTAAGAGATGGAAGCCAAGACAAAGTAATATTTGTCGTCATTCTTATACCGGTTTGCTAAAACTCTTGGCCTTCTAAAGCATGGAGGCATCATTTGCTATTATGTTGCCCGTGCGCTAAATATTCAGAGCAAGACTATTTAATTCAAGTATTACCTGTTAGAAAAACGAGAGCAAATTGTACAAACTGTCGAAAACGCTCAGTCTGGCAAGGTAAATATCTCCTTCGGTGTTCCTCAGGGGTCGCTGCTGGGACCTCTGCTTTTCTTAATCTATATTAATGATTTTCATAACTGCTCAAAGCAAATGAAGCTTTTCGGACTGTGAAATAGACCAATTTCGATATATTAAAATTCAGTCTCAGAACGAGGCTCTGGGGAATAAACCCCGCAAAGTCTGTATTTATTCCCCAGAGCCTCGTACTGAGGTCTATTGTTTCAGGCTGAATTTTAATATATCGAAATGGGTCTATTACATCCTACGCGTGCGCATGGTCTCGCTTCTCTCTTTGCCAGCGATCTTCACGACGGCACAAAGGCAGCCACGCTCGCATCACGCTCCACTCACGCACGTTAGATACCCATACCGGATTACAAACAACGAAATTGAAATATTTAAACTATTTAAACCGTTTAACCGTGACGTAGCTCTTTTAACGCAGGCAGTTGTGATAGTTGTGATACATGCGCAAGGTTTTTTTTCTTTTTTAAAGCCAAAGCGATTTTCTTGTGACATTCAAGTGAAAACCGCTTTGGTAAATTTGCTTTTTAATTTTCCGCAGTTGACTCGTGCCACGATAGTGATCCGTACTTTTGTCCTTGGTGGTCACAAGCTGTTCAAAACAAACAGAAATGCAATTATTATTTTTACCAAGGTTACTCAAAAAAGTACCTGAGAGGTAAGCAATTTGACGAGTATTCAGTTACTAAATAAACATAACTCTACCCACTCCCCCCTCCCAACAGTCATGAACGAACGTAACAGATGTGGAAGTATAACGTTCTCTTCTTTGGGATAAAGGGTGT
Organism: Catalaphyllia jardinei; assembly: GCA_022496165.2. Classification (NCBI taxonomy): domain Eukaryota; kingdom Metazoa; phylum Cnidaria; class Anthozoa; order Scleractinia; family Caryophylliidae; genus Catalaphyllia; species Catalaphyllia jardinei. The sequence continues at coordinate 554,224 of CM042749.1, read as the reverse complement.
TAAGATTACAACTCCTAGCTTCTTCTTGAAAACGTGAATAAGATCCAGACTGTTTGCTGACTAAGATAACCAAAGTGTAGGTTGATGAAGACAGTTATGCCCCGTGGGGCTGATCGCGTTCTTGTACTTTTTACTTATTCAAACATATTATTTAATCAGCCGTAGATCTAAGCAATAAAAAGGCCCCCTGGGAAGCCCATGCCCCTTTTTTCTCTGTTTGAGAAAAAGGTACAGTTCACAACCTAATTTTTTTGAAAGCATAAACCAGTAGCACATTCAATCCCTGTCATTGTTTTCCCGAAAAGAACCTAGGCTTATTAAAGTGTATTGCAATTTAGAAGCTAAAAAGAATTGCATGTTAAGCTATGGAAACGCTTAACTGGGAAAGTTAAGAGGGGATTCAACGCAAACTAACTGAATCCCTTAAATACCACAGTTTTATGCTTTTATGAATTTTAGCTACCATCAATTATCAACGTTCTGGTATTAGTTATGGGTTAACGTACTAGTATAACCTGCAACGATATTTTTTTCAGATGTGTGTAAGAAGAGCTGCAATCAGTGCGGCGGCGGCGGAGGAGGAGGCGGCGGAGGTAATTATTATATTATCAGTCGTAGATCTAAGCAATAAAAAGGCCCCCTGTGGAAGCCCATGCCCCTTTTTTCTCTGTTTGAGAAAAAGGTACAATTCACAACCTAATTTTTGGGAGGGCATAAACCAGTAGCACATTCAATCCCTGCTTTTGTAGGCCCTATCTTTAACCTCAAGGTCTGGACCCGCCATGAGGCAGCTTTCAAAAGTAAAGCCATGTAACCAGAAGTAAAGATCTCTAAACAAAATCTTCCTTACTGTTTTACTAAGACTGAATATTTCTGCATACCTTTTATACCCAACTTTGGCTAACACTTCATAGAAGGTGCTAAAATGTAAGCTCGCCATCATCATCATCGCTCTTCGTGTGAGAACGAGCATAATCCCGCTACATTCTTCTTCCATTTCACCCTGTCTCTTGCTCCCGCTTTCGCAGTCTTCCAGTCGTTCCATCCTGACTGCTATCTCTCTACATCTCTACTCTCCCTCTCCAGATCTCTTTAGGTCTTCCTTCTGCTCTTTTACCCACAAGAACTCGGTTAATAATCTGTTCGGCAATTTCTCTACCTTCAGTAAAAATTTCCGCCCATTTCTTAGCCATCAGGAAATTTTGCAAACATCAGATCTCAGGAATTGATTAGAGAAACACGTCAGTGACTACTGACAAGTATTCACTAGATTAGTTAACAGCTGTCCATTAAAATAAGCCTTGTAATAAAGCCATCTTAAACTAGACGTTGAGGAACAGACTGAAGCTTAACTCTCAAAACCTTACTAACATATTTCTTAATTTTTTTAGGTCTTGGTGGTGGTGGTGGT
>CM042749.1:545717-547248 GCA_022496165.2 Catalaphyllia jardinei | reverse complement strand
GCAACATTGGTTTGTTGGAAAAACCTGGGTTCATTCTACATGCTAATTCATTTTTCTGGTCTACATGTTCATCGACCACAGCTCCTGGGCAAGGAGCGACGTGCGTGCAATAATTTTCTAAGTTATCGCAAAATGTATATTAGCCACTATTGATACACCTCACCTGCCACACAAGCGGTCATGAAGCACGCTACAGTCCCAGCTATAAGGGCCCTGAAAGCGACCCTGGACATGTCAGGGATGCGGCTGGGGGCCATCGGTCCCAAGCCACCAAGCATAACCCCAATTGACGACAGATTGGCAAACCCACAAAGGGCATAAGTTGTTATAATTTCAGAACGTATCTGTTGAATGATGCAAAGAAAACACAAGTCACATATCTCACCTGCAACGCACGCAGTCATGAAGCAGGCAACTGTACCTGCGACCAGTGCACGAAATGCAACAGTGGCCATGTCTTGTCTTCGTGATGGCGCAAGAGGAGCCATTCCTCCAATTTGAATGCCGATCGAGCTGAAGTTGGCAAAGCCACATATGCGTTATGTGGCTTTGCCCTCTGAGGGAATCTGTTAGGAAAGAGGTAAATAGGAAGGGAAACACTGCTGTGAAGCTGGTATATGTTACTTGGAAGAATGGGACAATTAGATAGTACAATAAAAGGGTGTTGGTACGATAGTACGAGATCAGTAAAAGGAAAATTAACTGGAGGAAAAAGATCAGAGTATTAGAATAGCATGGGAAAAGGTAAGAATGAATGCGAGACAAAAGAAAGAAACTTGAAAGGTAACATTGATGATTGGTGTAGATTTTTAATATACAAGTAAAGCAGCCACTATTAAACATTAGGTGCAGACTATGACAAGATTAATGTGCATGCAAACTACTGGTACTAAGATGATTGCAAACTATATTAAGACTAATGAAAACTATGTTAGGGTAATTGTAACTCTATCAAGACGAATGCTGTATATTAAAGAGAATGAAAGCTACAAGGGAGAAAACTATATAAGAATGGGTGCAAGTAATAGTGACTTTTGAAACGTAAGCGCTTATGATTGCAAACCGAAAACTATATCAGTATGAGTGCATGTTACAGGAAAGTTAAAACTACAACTGAGAATTAAATTACCACAAAAATAACTATTGAATATTCTGCCACTGAGTAATCTGCTAAAATTTGATATCAAAATATACTCTAAACAAGCGCAATGTTAAGAGTTAAATTAAGCTGAACGTTAACTCGGTTCAGGTTGATAAGATTATTGTGTATAAATTTAGATCATTGCTAAAAGATGTTAAGGAAGATGCTAAGATGTCAAAAGAAGTTTAAGTCCTAGGAAATATCTGGTATTATTTACTGGATTAAAGTACGTGGATGACAATATCTGCAACTACATAAAAGTCACATTTTTATTGTCAGAGATTTTAAAAAATTAACTTTTTTAGTTTATGGTTGGCATGGATGGTGATTTACATGTTTACAAGAGCCACATGCTTCACCAAGAAACCATAAGACGTTAACTTTGTGCAA
>CM042749.1:528217-538217 GCA_022496165.2 Catalaphyllia jardinei | reverse complement strand
AGACATGTTTTTAGCGCTTTGGCCCTGGAAACGGAGGAACACATTAAATAAGCGAAAAACAAAATTTGCTTTGACAGGTAACGCTCAAAAGGTGGTTTGAGCTCTCGCATTTAGGAGTCGTGAAAAATTAGACAATTCATTTTTTCAAAATGTTTGGTTTAGTCGGATAGCCAGATCAGACCTATAAGTTTTAATTTGATATAGGGGTTTAGATGTCTACAGTTATTACCGGATGTGCTACATCGCTTGCACACGAGGACACCCCTGAAGGTGCATAGTAACCTTAAGCAAAGTCCGTGTCATCAGGCTATTTGATTAGTATTAGGAGTATTAAAAAGTTAAACAAGTCACAAGTCAAACAATTTTCAACCTTTAGGTATCAAGAACCATAGAGATTTCATCAATTTAATGTATAGTTAGTTAAAATGGAAGATTTAGAAAAGGTGATGCATAGAAAAGCAATCTTCAGTTAAAAAGTAGAACAATTCGCAACGTGGTAAGAGTAAAGATGATGAATTTATCATGCATATTGTACACTTGCATTAACTTTCAAACATGACATCAAAAGAGTATGCTGTTAAGCATGCATTGCCAACTTCAAGCTGAGGTTTACAAAACTGCCATCCTTTCACTCATTGTAAAGACTGTGGTTCAGTTGCTTTAACATGCATAGACTGCTTTATATGTACAGGAACCTGTTCAAGAAATGCATGAAACAACTACGAAACTACCTCTATGCCTATGGTAGCAACAATATTATAGAAAATGCAGTTGAAACAAAACAAAAACATTTCTAAGCAGAAGGCTAAAACTAAAAAATTATCACAAACAGAACAGTGTCAACTTATTCCCATCATCTGACAGGTTAATGGCAATAACACCCTTACAATGATAATGCAACTGTAATTTGAAAACACTAAGTTTCATGATGATTTTCCTATTTTTTAAACCTAAATATGTATATCATTTTATTTCTAACGACAAAATACACAACAAAGAGTTTAAGGTTGTGCCACAGTTCCAAGGCCAACTCCAAGCAGGTAACACAGCCATTTAAATGCCTTTTATTATTCAACTTTCATACACTGTACGAATTCCGATTTCCTGATTGGGTGATTTGTACCACGTGACACTGTGTTGCGACAAAACAACCTCCTTGACGTCATTATCGTGGTGTAATAGCCTTGGTGTAAATTCAATACACCACTGTCATAACACCATAGCTTCGGCTGACTCAAAGTTTGACGATTTTTGTTTGCATTGTATTCAATTTACAAAGTAAAAATGTTAAAGCACTCATTGCTCGTGAATTATCGGGATTTACCTGCATTCATTCACTAACAATGAACTCAACATTTTCAATACTGCACAAGGCCGCAGAAATTACACCAAAATTACCCAAATTACCAAGCTAAATGCAAGATAGCAATCACGTGTATACACATAGTATCGACAGTACAACTTACAGATATGGTCCGTCCAACACGTCCTAATTCCCTGTTCTTGATGTACTCAGAAAACGTTGCATATGCCACAAATTCATTTAAGAAGGTCTTGATTCCCAGTAGCTCAGCTACCACATCACAGTCGTCCCATTTAACACCCAAGAGAAAAGCAACAGGTCGGAGAACATATGAGCAAATGAACTATCCATGGAAAGAACAACAAAGTCAGTGACCATAGTACTTGCGTGTAAACTATGCACATACAATCTTTTGCAAAACATCTTAGCCATAAAAACCTCTAGCACTTCCTATATGTACTGCACATGAACCCATAATTAAAAATAAAGGAAAAAAGACAATAATATTTACAAACAAGTACCTCAAAACTGAGTTCTGGGTGGCCAACCATAGACCCAATCCATGATAACACTCCATTGAAAAATGCCAGAAAAGCAAGAAAGGCTATCAAATTAGCTGCAATGTTAGCAACTAAAGCAATGGCTGTACTGGCACCCTTGGCAGCTGCTTCAATGACATTCCTTTCAGTGCTAAAAAATAAGTACCACATATTTGAGAATTAACTCATTTTGAAATCCCAGAAATGGGGATACATAAAGCTATGTAACAGTGCATTCTAAAATGATGAAAAAGAATGATGCTGATAATTTCAGGCCTGGTCCAAACACTGCTCTACTCAATTGCTGAACCAAATTCAATAAAGTTCGACTTTGGAGTGGCAACTGGTTCAGACATTGCACTTGCGTCAAACTTAATTTGGAAAACTTGTGATAAAAAATTTTTCATAAGAAAACATGCATTCTGAATTTAAGAACACTGTCCAAATAGAAAAGCTGTACCTACATGTAACATCTCGCTGTTATAGCAATATTTAGGGAAGCAAATTCAATTGCAAGGTTTAGTGTTTGTTTTTAGACAGGTTTTCTCCCGGTAAATCAACCTGTTTAAGGGAACTCTCCTAAGCTTACTAGTATGACGAAGGAACAGCAAAATATTAATTTGGCTAAAATCTCCCTCCCTCCCTACCTCTATAAAAAAGCAAATGGAGCTCCAAAACACAGAGTTTTTTTGTTGTCTGTCTTTTTAGAGACGACTTTGAGCTTCATGTATGACTGGTAACGTCACACAATTTTGAGCCAACCACCACAAAGTAAAGAGTACACTCATAAAGCTCACCCTTTCGGCAGATTAATGTCTGCCTCATTTAAAGTCTCTGGTATTTCAGTCTCAGGATACATAAGTTTTGATATGGCCAATGCAGCTGGTGCAGACATCACAGATGCACTCAACAAATGGGAAGCTGACACACCAAACTCAATGTACGCTGCCAACACACTCCCAGCAATGGTGGCAAATCCTCCAGTCATGATTGCATGAAGCTCTGACATTGTCACATGTTCGAGGAATGGTCTTACCATAAGAGGCGCTTCAGTCTGTTTAAACAACAAGCTTTATTTAGCACATAAATTTAACAACTCCTTTGCTGAATCTTGGTAAAGATTGATGACAATAGTGATTTATGTGACAGGGTTCAGTGAGGTGCTTATTTTCCTAAAATAGAATTATGCCTATGCCACTCGTGGGTGGTACAGTACAATTCCATTAACAGCCCCTTCTCCCGCAACAAAACAAGTATTCTCAACATACAAAACTGCCATCTATTTTTTGTTTGTACCTGTCCAATGAAGATGTTGCCAGCAGCATTTAAACTCTCCACACCACTTGTCTTCATGGTAATCTGCATGAGCCACGCAATCTTCTTAATCATCAGCTGCATGATACCAATATAGTAACAAAGGGAGATGACAGAACTGAAGAAAATGATGATTGGGAGAACCTGAAATGCCAAGCACAAGATGGCATGAGTCAATGATAACATTGATATCTGGGAAAAATTAATAACTGTCATTGCAAAGTAAACTGAAGTATTTTGACTCAAACTTTAAACCAAAGGAATTCATAATCATGACAGTGTTTTCATATCTCATGATAATAGAATATAACTTTAGCAGGGATTGTTATGATTTTAATTTCTTTATTTTCTACTATATTCCAGTTTCAAACTAAACAACACTTCAGACAGTGTTTAAGCACATTTCCAAACCTAATACTGTCCTCTATACTCTGTGGAATCTGATGACTGAGCAATGAGCCTGCAGTCTGTTCTAGCTGCACACGCTTTGCAGTGTGTGCGTAAAGGACTGGAGAACAACACAAGAAAAATTTGCCGTGTTAAAACTGATATCATTACTTGCTTCAGAATTTGTTGCAATGTGATCCGTTGTGATTTTGATGTTAGTTTCAATGATAATAGTTTGTTCTTTCTGATTTTAATAACTACAAAAGTTGAAAATTACTTGTGATAATACAGTAATTGTTTAAACACAACCCTTACTCATTAAAACACACCAGATAACCTCCCTGTTCTTCAAATCTTAAGTGAGGATTACAATTGAGCAATAATGGCCTGTACCTTAAAAGCAAAGAAATGCTCAGTGTAATCTGCTCCAAATACAAAGGATGCTCCTGCACTGGTGTACTCAAGAAATGCAGACACTTGATCACCAAGTCCCTTGAAAGCTTGGAAACCAATTTTAGTCCGTAAAATAAGAAGACCAAACACAAACTGTAAAGCAAGACCCCATATGACAGGGCGCCACTTAACCTAAAATGACAACATTGGTGTAGTGTCAAAATGTGTTAGCCTGGGTTCATGACAGAGCTATCACTTACAGTTTCTCTAGCTCTAAGGTATAACAATAAGCCTAGGCAAAACTAAATTATGCATTTTCTATAAAATAAATTTGCAATCTCAAAGCATTGGTTAAAATGTTTACCATAATTTAACTGTAATCCACACATAAGAACCTACCTGACCTTGTTTGGTTAAACAGGTTCTTATATTTTTGCTGTACTATATGTTAATGTACAATAGATTAAGACACAGGACAGGACTAAGACTAGAACATAAAATACCTTTCTGCGGTGTTTGGAAAACACCCAGCAGAAGAGGATATTTGCAAACAATCCACCAAGAGAGATGAAACGTTCTGGTTGTTTGGCTGTGTCCAGTCCAAAGAATACTCCTAAAGCCACTAAGACAAGAATGAGCAGAACCCTGAAAACAGAGAATCAAATCTATTAATTGACAGATTTTTATTTGTGCCAACATAACAGATCCATAGCATGGCAAGGAAATAGCCTGGAAGCAACATTTCTTTTCCAAACCTAAAAATGCAAAATATATACATTTAGGCCCTGGCTTCACTTCAGCACCCACTTGTTGCTGTACTTTTGGGTTGCGCAAATAAACTTGATTGCCAACTTTAAGGGACACAGTCAGCTTTGGGACCATGCTGACCTGGCCACTAGTTCAACCCAACCTGGAATCCAACTTCACCTATAAATCCACTTCAATTTTCACAGTGCTTTGCTTGAATTTCAATCGTTTATTGAGAAACTTGTTTACAAGTGTTCTTTTGCACATCCTATGATATTATTTTATCAGCGTCTGTTATATGCAAATTAGCTATGAAATAGTCTCTAATGTGCATGTGTGCCAGCTGACTTTCTCAATTTAAAGAATCAAGGAAAGGATGAACCAACAAAACAGATCATACATGAAAAAACAATCACCTACAGACTAGAACTACAACCATAATAGTATTGATCACAGCACTACCTTGAAACACTTTGTTGGTAGACCTGCATTCTAGCATTATAGATTAAATATTAACACTATTAATATTGTAAATACCACTTGGTCTTTAAGTATGGCAAGTTCCATTTGAATTATTTCTCTCTGATATTTAATCGCTTAACTGTCATAAGAGCCACATGACATTCCAAGGCCGCAGAAGCCTGGACCCTGTGTGACTTGTGTAGTTCAGCATGAATAAATAAATAAACTCCCGAACACATACTATTTCATAACCCAGATCTGAGGGTAATTCATTAAAAGTTATATATCTTCATTTTCTTTACACTACAGGTAATCATGTGATATTTGAAACAAAAGTCTACTTACCACTTCAGATATTTCCATTTACTATCTACTGCATTAATGATGGGCTCAAAAACCACTCGATAGATTTCAGCTCCACAATGATTACGAATGAACATGTAGGTCATGCAAAACCACAGGAACATGGTGATAGCAAATAACCACTTTGCCTTGTCAAATCCACTAACAGCAATGGCTGCAATGCTATACCCCAGCAAAATTACTGTTAAGAACAAAAGGGCAATAGACAAGCCATGCTTCTCCAGAAGCTCATGGAACTTGTTCCTTTCTGGAGACTCTTCCCATTTGGCTATGAGAACATGGAATCCCCGCTTCTCCTGAACTGGACTGCCATCCTTTAAACTGGACTTGGACTCGTTCATACCAGACATCTCTAAATGATCGAGCTTAGGTTGGATAAGAATTAAACCTGTCTTAGCAACTGAGGGAAAATAAATAGACTGCACTGATTTGAGTGCCAGACAGTTGATAAGCTGATTAACACTAATCTAGGATTTAAATTTAATTGAGGTTTTATTTCTCTTGAATAAAATCATTTTATTCCTCTTGAATAAAATTATTTCCACTGGTTGCTTTAGGAAGGCTACTTTTCACTAGCACACAAGCATAAACAACATACCACATTGAATGTTTGACAATTTAAGATGGCTCTGAACCCCACAGACAGAATTTTTTGACCTTTGCAAAAAGTTGTATCAAATTCAGCTTATCAAACTTTAGCATTAACCTAACTAGTGATTTTTGCAACCTGGATGTGAGCCAAATTAGTTCCAATCTCCTCAAAAACGCATTTGCAACACGACATGCCTTCATTTCCACTAGCACCACGTTTTAACACATTTTTGTTTGAGTATGTGCAGACGAGAAAGTGGCATTTACCTTTAGGCTTTCCGTTTTTATTTTTTTGGCCTTCACCATTTCCTCCTTTTTTCTATTTGCGGCAGTGATCGACCTTCTACTGGGCTTGCTTCCAGTTTAAAGATTTCTGAGAGAGCACTATCGAGAGAGGTACTTTTTACTGCAGAGTAGCTAAGTGCTGTTGCAGGAAATTTTGCTCTGCATTTTCACTCAAATTTGAGCATTTTTGTGCACATCTTAAACTCCATTGAGCCAATCACTCTGATCTGGGTATCACTGGAAAGATCTTTTCCTCACACAGAACCTGGTAATGCCAATTATGATCAAAGGTGATAAACAAAGGCCAATACTCATCACAGCCAGTTATGGTTGCCACAGAAGTAAGTGGGTTAACGAATGGGGGTTACAGAGCTTGGTTTTGAGTAATTAACAGTTTAAGCTAAAAGTAAGGGTGCTTCAAGCAGGTCATACCATTGGTGTGGTTACCTATGGTTCATGGAACCAGCAGCCATTCTGAATTCAAATAGCTATTATGGCATGCTTCAGGGGGGCAGATTAGTATGTATCCTGAACATCCCATGTCACCTACATGAAATTTGCCTGTGGGGAAGCATGACAGTTGTACAGTCCCGCTTAGAAATAAGCAAACCAAAACATATGCGAAATACGCGAATGCTCATATGCGTATGCTTATTAGTATTTATGAGCATTGTAGCTTATTGTTGCTTTCTTTGTAATACTGTAGTTGAATGTTGTTTCAATGGCCCAGTAATACTGGGTGGTCACTGGTGGTGGTCACTCAACTAGTCTAGCTCTTTAGTTATTTTAGGTGACCAACAACTGTATGTATTTTTAATTCATTTCTTGTTCAATTAGTTATTTAGTTAATGTTACAGTTCAAATAAAATCTTGTCTTGTCTTGTCTTGTCTATACGGGCCGACTAAATCGCTACGTGCCAAATACGGTAGCACTAGCCACAGTTTCACAAATTTTATTTATATAGAATGCGCTCTGTAGCGTTACAATAATTTTATTGCAAGAAACTCTCGTTGCACAACATAACCGGAAAAACTTAGTCAGGTTTCCATCAGAAAATGTTACCATTTGTTTTAATCATTGACTTCATCTTGCTCCAAACAGAACCATTTCACATCTTGTCGTGACGCTTCGAAAAACGGCAGAGACAAAAATGGGTAACCTGAAAACACTGATCCCCGGTCCACGGACTACCCTTACGGACCACCCCCAAAATAGAATTTCAAAAAAAAAAAAAAACAGAAATAAAGATTTCACTTCCTGCTTGTCCCGGCTGCTAGTCCATGGCAATTAGGTCACTCGTGTCGAAATTTCGAGCGTTAGGCTGGTAAAATGTAACAGATCTGAGTTCAGTCTCAGGCGCAAGTTAAATCATTGACATTCCACATTGCCAATTTTTTTTTTTTGCTGTGGCTATAAGTACATATGAAAGACCGAGAAATCTCCGAGAAGCCTCGAAATTTCCGCTACTGAGTGCATTTCCTTCGCCATTTTGTTCGGCCTATTCTCCCACAGGTTCGTGAACTCGTCCCAGGCTTCACAATTAAGCAAAATTTCAAATATAAACAAAATGGCAAAGGAAGAGAAATCACAAATCTCTTAGGCTTTCCGATCTTTCATGCAAAGCCACAGCAGCAAAATAGCAAAGATGTAATGATCTGCAATGGCATAAATTGTGCCCGAGACAGAACCCAGGTCTGCTGTCACATTTTCCCAGCGTAACGCTAGAAATTTCGACACGAGTGACCTAATTGCCGTGGACAAGCGCCGGAAAAGCAGCAAGTGAGATCTTTATTTTTGTTTTTTTTTTTAAATTTTATTTTGGGGGTGGTCCGTTGAGGGGTCCGTAGGGGTAGTCCGTGGAGCAGTCCGTAGGTAGTCCACGGACCCGGTCCGTAGTGCGGGTCCGTGGACTGGGGGTCAGTGTTTTCGGGTTACCCGACAAAGACAACTAGCCGTCCCCTGTCGACAAGATTAGTAAAGTTTCACGGCAGTAAAGTTTCGCGGTGCATCATAAATACTTCGATAAAACACTGTTTTGCAGATGTAGATCATTTCATTGTTAAAATCAACGATTTATGCTAAATAGAACCAGAGAAAATTTTCACTACACTTCTTGCCGCGCGACGCTTCAGTCGACAAATAAGCAACCGACCCGCGCGTACGAAAGATAAACGTCTTGAAAAGTTTCTATTGCAAATTCAAAAAAAGTTAATACCTGTTGGCGGTGCATCATAAAAACTTCAATGAAACATCATTTCTGCGGATAGAGATCATTTCACCGTTTAAATCGCCTATTTATGCCGAATAGAACCGGAGATATCTTTATTTTCAGTACTTGCCGTGATGCTTAAATCGAAAGACAATTAGCAAGCGACTCACCGACACGTACCGAAAGTAAAAACTTTATCGCGCAAAATTAAATAGTTATTTAGTTATTTATGTTTACCGTTAATGAAAACTTAAGTCAATTTGCTTCACAATACTTAGTGATATTCTTGTTAAAGCTACGAACTTAGAAATGAAAGCAACGTTTTTAAACTGAAAGAAAGTAACGTGTTGTTTACAAACTCGCGCTATATTTAGCCGGAATAGTAGCCGGCGAAATGTGTCGCGAACGTGTTCCACGAACGAACCATGTCTTTCTGAACCAAAACTCCTTGGGGTGGGAGAAAGCTTATTGTTCAAACAACATTTTGCTTGGATATATTGCTCGCTCTTAAAGCAATAAAAAGATCGTGACGCGGCTTTTCCGCTGTGACACTATTTACACGGCATTGCTAGTGTCTCCCGTAAACTTCGCGGTAAAATGAAATGTATGCTTAGTAGATGAGTATTCTGCAATTTAGCCGCAGATGGTATTCTTTTCCTAAACAGGGAGAAAACCAACCAGTCGTTGCAAGTAGGCAGCGATAATTACTCGACCGGTGGCTAATTGGTAAATCTTCAAAGCAAACTAGATTGGAAATACGATAGCTTCATTGAAGATGTTTTTACAATATGCAAATGTAGCTGTAATCGAACGGCTCTCGCTTTTTGAGTTTCCCTAACAAAGCTGGTTATTGTTTTTTCCAACAATACTTCACAAAAGAAACAGTTAGAGGCGAATAACAAAGAAATACCTATACGCGTAAACGTATACGCGTATACGCGTATGGTCATACGCGTATTTGCATATAGACTGCGTATGCGAAGTTCGCTTATTTCTGAGCAGTACTGTATTTGTTTTCTAGTTTTGATGAATAAAACTACAATGATTTCCATAAAGCAAATTGGCCATTGTGTCACAAAATAAATAACATGTTCATCATTTATAAGTAGCTATAAAACGTTGTATTAACCTTTTAGTAGAGTCAGTGGTAAACACAACTTTGGAATGTACATATACAACTGATGTTCAGTAATGATTGAGCGTATTTTAGGATACCATGATGTTAGTAGTATCAACTAGTAAAGAATGGTTCAGTGTCTCATAAAAAATCTCTGTGAAACTGTTTTGAGCCACCTTAACTTTGTTTATCAGGCTTACATAATAGAAGGTTTCACGGTCGTAATTCATAGAAACTGTAGAATGTCAAACGTCCTCGAGTTATCGAGCATCAAAATCACGATTTTTCC
>CM042749.1:506116-513217 GCA_022496165.2 Catalaphyllia jardinei | reverse complement strand
GGGTTCACTATCGCGGGCAAGTCTGGGCAAGTTTATTGTTTCCATTGTACTAGGGCGACGCTTATTAGTATGGAGGAAGGCACTTTACCTAGACAGTTTGAATAGTAATGATTTACCTAGGCACTTCATTAGTATACAAGTACCTAGACAGTTTGAATATTAATGATTTACCTAGGCCTACCTAGGCCTACCCAGGCAGTAATCCGGATAATTCCAATGAATATAGACTACTAGCAGCTGTTAACTTCATCCATGAGGCCATAACAAGCCACCATGTGCGTGCTGTTTTGACGGCACGTATTAGAGCCTGACTCTGTTAGGAATCCATCAAAGGTTACCTGACAACAGGTTTTTACTTCCATTTTTGATGAGCTTAATGCATCCAGAACGTTGATATGCATACAGACGGAACTTGAAATTTCTAGCGAAAAATTGTGCCATGTAATGCGGCTTCGATCGAGGTGGAGAACCTTTTCCCTGGTCCCTTCTTTGACCAAACGGATCGCAATTTCATTGTCATAATTCTTGAACAGGTACTTGTCCGCTTCACAAAATAATATTATTATAATAAGGGAGCTTTAGATTGGACTACGAGTACGAGATTGAGTACGAGTACGATTTTCGAACTTCAAACCATTGACGTTTCCACAGCCCTCTCTCTTCATGTTGGTTTTAGGTAGAGAGAGTAGCTCATGGGATGAAATGGGTATGTGTTGTGATAATGTGAAGCCTGAAAACTAGAATTGAAAAGTCGTACTCGTACTCAATCTCGTACTCGTAGTCCAATCTAAAGCTCCCTAATAATATTTCACATTCGAATTCTTTTTAAACCTCTGGCAGAATACTTCTTTCATGTCATACTGGTGACAAATAATAAGTCGTAATAGTCATGATCAGTTTTCATGCAAAATTGATCATCAGTAACATGGCAGGTTCAAAAAGGATTTAACCGGCTGCACACGCCAAAAAGCTGGGCAACAAAAACATGGAAATCCATGTCAGTAGAGGTTCAGTTCCGGATGCAGGGCGTGATCGCCTGGTTCCTGGATACACCAAACACCGTACGCTCGCATGTACTCGCCTACAGCTTTCTGACGGAATAAAATTCCACCCATATCGGCTCTTATTTAAACAACAGAGTGGTTCTAAGGAGAAGTTCTGGGCTGATACGGGCGCTCCGAAGAAACATGATGGTCTGAAAAACAAATCTTTGCCCGAGAAGAGACTCTTCAAGGGAAAATATGCTTGTTTAAAGAACATCAAATTTCCAAGCGCAACCATCGGACCGATAGTTCCCAGATTTTTTTGTAAGAATATATTTTATAAGAATATCGATGCTGAAGTTTGCAAAATTCCAAGAATTATTTTACAAAAAGGATGATCAAGAGATTTTTACTCGTCCTTATTAGATGGTGACATTGGGGTTTCGGTATTGCGGTCTTGGGCAATTTTTCTGGCAGTAGTTACAGTAATTTTAATCTCGAAATGCTGCAGTATCGCGTTATTCTCCAAACCTGCGGGGTGCGGTTTTTCAGCAATTTGGACGGTACTAAAAGTTATCCTCCGAGTTTTCCAATGTTTTCTGAGTCTTTTCCAGTTTCCGGCAACTAGACATTCCTAGTGAAACTGCAATTCCTTGTGTCGCAATGGTAAAAGGTGTATGTTAGTTTTTGTTTCTTATTCATGGCAGGCCAACCACGCCAATGGATATTACTTATTTTGTCTATAAATCGAAAATTACCTGACCTAACGTTCTTTAACAAATTCTTAAAAGTTAAAGCTCAAAATAAATGTAAACCTACCTCAGTTGTTGTGCATTGTCGTTTCTGTGACTCTAAATGGCGTATTTGAGCGATTAGGTGGGTTTTGCGTTTTGCGTTGACTGTTACTATACGTTATAAGAACCCTTGTCTCCTTCTTATAACGTATAGTAACAGTCAACGCAAAACCCACCAAATCGCTCAAATTCGCCATTTAGAGCCACAGAAACGACAATGCACAAACACTGAGGTAGGTTTACATTTATTTTGAGCTTTAACTTAGACATTTCTCGATATAAGTTTACGATATTAAGACTTCAATATTCTCCCATACATTTCTTTATATTTCGAACATAAACAGTCACACTGCTTGTATGAGCCCCCTGTGGTTAGTCCGCTCGTCTCAGCTCCGGATCGAGCGGTCCGGGTTCAGTAGAGCCCTAGCCGGGTACATGGCTCTCTCCACCCAAGTATATAAATGGATACTGGCAAACTCACTAGCTACTGGGGGTTAACCCTGCGAAGGACTAGCATCCCCTCTAGGTTAAGTAGAAATATTCATTCCTAGTAGCTCCGGGATAAGCTCCAGGCACTTGACGTGATTAAAGATTACCTTTCCTTCCGAGGTTTTAGGTTCATCAGATTAAAAACCCTATAGGTATTTGGCGTTTCACAGCGTTTTAACTTAACAAGGTTCTTTTTGTAATATGTCGCGTGACATTAAAATGGCGGAGCGAGAAGGTTGTCGCGGAGGTCAAAACGGATACCTAATTTATCGCTTTAGTTTTTGCTAACTAAACAGTGCTTGCACTAGAAGAAACATTTTTTTCAATGTGTCGGAGCACTAGAATAATAATTTTTCGTGTCAATAGCAAAACTCAGTGACAGATGTTTCTGTTATTTTACGGCCGCCGTGTTTATGCCCCGCCAAAGGGAACAAAACATGGTGTCTCCGTACAAAGCGATGTTAGATTTGGGTTACGTTCTTCTTTGAATAACGTGCGAATTAAAAACGGCAGAGACCTGATTCTTGGCGAGGTTACTTTGCAATCATCTATATATCATATCCCAGGTTCTTAAATTTATTTATTGCATGGTTACGATTTTTAGGTTGATCACATGTCTGGTGAAAACCAAGACTTAGCTCGTATGCAGACTTCACCTTTTTAAATTAATCAAAACTATAACAAAATTCTCGAACGTGATTGGCTACCAGCAGCCTGATTTGAGCATTAATCGGAAAGTTGCTTGTAATTGGACAGTACGCGCCATTTTGCGCGCACTGTTACGGTGAACTTTGTTGAGTAAGCTGCTGGCTTTTTCAGCATTATAACGACGTTTTAAAATCGTTCAGCGCTCAATCGATGCTTTGTTCGTTTCTCGAATTTTGTCATAGTTTTCATTAATTGGTAACGGGACATCGTATCGTCCAATTCAGTCTGTAATCATACTTGTGATTAACAAATCGGACTCCCGCTTCGCGGTCGTCCGATTTTGTTAATCACTCGTATGATTACAGACCGAATTGGACTCCACTCAGTCCTATTACCATTATAGATATTGGAAAAAATATAATTTTGCGTGTTGAATTGAAATTTAAGCAATAGAAAACGTTTTCCGTGTTTGCATAGCCTGATATAAACACTCGAGGGGTTGGGAGAATTCTCGACAGTTATGTTCGTCTCGGGTTTGCATAACTGTCTCGAATACTCCCAACCCCTCGAGTGTTTATATCAGGCTATGCAAACACAGGAAAAAAGTTTTCTATTGCTTTTATAAAATATTCCTCAAGATTAATTCGACAAATGAAGGGAAATTTTGTTTATAACTTCTTGATCCAAAAATATTTTCTCAATACACGCTCTGGGCAATCACCTTCCCTACTAACCAATCAAAACGCGCATCTGATAACGCACGAACCAATGAAAGTTCGCGTTACAAAAGTCAAAATTTGTGCCAAATAGGCCACGTTCGATTCTAACATGGCTCCGAGGCTTTCAGGTCAAAGTACTATATTTGGTGTTGTTTTCCTTGTATCTAAGTCTCCTTTGGGAATTGAGGGACAAAAGAAACTTGAAAAATTTGCAATTTTGACCCGAAAGCCTCGGAGCCATGCTTGAATATTGATATATCGAACGTGGCCTATTCGCCAGCGAGCAAGCGATCTCTGTCAGCTTTGAATCCTTCTAAATCTTTGGGAGAAATGCCTAAAGTTCGGTGAAAACGGAAGAAATATTCAAAAGATTTACGACTCTGTAAGGAAAGAACTTCAATAGTAACGCGAACTTGCCCGATTTGGCAGCCCGGCAAAAAGGTGGTTGAGAAGTTGAATCGCTCAGCTTGCCTTGTGAAGTTTTCCTGGTTTGGAATTATTGCACAAGCAAGCAGGGTTGAGTTTATGCAGTTAGGTCGAAGGGCATTAAATCCATCCTTCTGGTGAGCTGTCTGGTACATTTTTCCAAGTTTTTATGGTCATTTTTTGAACATTTGACAGCCAAAACACGGCAACCGATAGGCCGTGTAAAATTTTGATTTGAACCAAGAGACCTTAGAACAGATTTCGCATTCGCAGTCTGTAGCATATAGTTCGCGTTTAATTTTATTGTACATCTTTTCTAAAAAAAATTGCAAAAAAATTACCTTTAAAAACGTTTACTGGGTATTTGCATACTATTTTGTTGTCTTTGCTTGAGCTCCCTCGACGAGGTCGTCTAGCTCACTAACATGGAGGTATGTAAAGCACTGTTGTACTTCTTTCTTTTGCTTTCTTTCCACGGGTCAGAGGGAAAGAGATGGTCAACCCCCAAATCAAAACTTGGAAAAGTTTTCTTCATTTGAATTCCTTAATATTTGTACTTGAGAGTTAGACTACCGGCTTTAAAATGGTTTCAAATAGCGTCGCGCACAGATGACGTCACGAAAATTTAACCCTCGTCGTGACTCAGACAAACCATTCCTACTTCCTTGCGAGCGACCAACGGCGCTCGAACTCTTCCACGCGATCCTCAGCGACTAATTTCGCAATTTGATGGCCTCTCTAGCTCAAAATGTTGGAGAAAACCCACAACATGTACCTTAGAATAATAGAATTACGGAGTTTGAAGGAAGGCGGCAAAATATGATGGCTACTCATGTATGAAGGCTGTTCACGAACACACTCCTTACCTCCATGACAGAGAAAAATATTAAAATATTATTATTGTACCCGGCATTCAGGTGCATCACCCACAAGAAAGTCGGCAAGCCAGGTAAAAAAAATAACTCATAAAGAAACAACCGAAGATACAATTCACTGCCTTGCCGTGATGAAACTGTCCCGCTCCGTCTTCGAACATAAAAAAACAGTTTTACTCGCTGCGCTATTTAGTACACGTATCGCGCCAAGCATATAGCTAAGAAATATATGCAGTTGAGATCTGGTTACGGTCACAGCTTTGTTTATGTGGTACGTCGAATAAATGGCTCTATTAAAATCATGGTCCTCCAAATTGCACAGTACACAAAATTCTGCTCTGTATTTGGAATTGTCTCAGATAACAATTATGTCCTCCGGTTCTATCGTCTTCGTTTGAGTGGGCTGCTCGGCTGGTCGAGTTTGGGGATTTCTAGCATAAGATCAGTCTTCTCTTGAAGAACAGGATAAACAACAGATAGGTTTCTTTGTAACACGTTTCACTGAGAAGTATTCTGATCGGTTAGTAGCAACCGCCTCGCTAAAAGTTCTCGACTTTCAATACCTTAAGGTTCTGGGATCTGTCCGCCTGTCACTGCTGCTTTGTAAGATCCTCGTGCAATTTGTGACATTTATGCTCTTTTCTGGACACCTCGGAGTCAGCAGCAGTGTTTGCTTTTTTACATTATTTTAGCTAACCAAAATCTTAGACCACCAATCTTACCTTTTTTGCCCGAGTTCTGGTCGAGAAGACAACACGCTCATCCAAAACTTTCTACAGAACTGCAATTCTTGTCTGAGTCATGTGGGGGGTGTCTGGTGATGTAATCTATTTTTGAGTTATTTTTTTGTAAAAAAATACCTCTTAGTCGGCGCGTCGGGTATGTTTATATAGGCGGGTGAAGATGTATGTATGTCACACGAATCAGATTGGAGCTACCATTAAACACCAATCAAATTCCCTGTTGTAAAGGTAAATGTTATGTGAGAAGATTTGATCTGATACAGTTGAGAACGGCCATATTTAATCTGGTGTAAAAGAGGAGGAAGTATTCAAATATTGGGTTTACCTCGACAATTTCTGTAGGTTAGGCTAAGGATTTTGTAGGCGGGTTTTATAGTCATTAGCAATTGGATAATCAGTCAAAGAAACATAGTGTTTGGGATATAACTGCGAGCATGCGATGAAGGGTAAGATTTTCCCATTATATAAGGTTTTGAGTTAAATGAGTGTTAGCCGCTTTACTACTAATGTTGATGTGGTTTCTATGATTAGAACAATCGTATTTAAGGGGGCGGAATGCAATAGTGGAAATGTGAAGAGGTTGTGACCAGGTTCGAATTGTTTGCGTGTTATAGTGAAACTTAAGTATTCGGCGGCAGAGTCCAGGGCGAGTTGTTAATTTCAGCATCCATTGATCAGTTTCAGTGCTAAGTTTCAACGAGAAACGCGAAGAGACTACGATTAATTTCTTCAACAGAACAGAAATAAATTATTCTGTGACGATTTTACATATATAAATGTTCAATGTTTACTACTGGGCCGGGATGAGAAGATACGTTATAAATGAAACTAAATCTTTCCTCGTCAATGTTATCAGGGTTTTCGCTCTATCACATTAATAGCCAGCACGAATTAAAGTAGAAGAAGAATAAAATTTCTTGTTTAAGATAACTTAAGTGAGGTATATGAAGTCTTAGGAGTTCTATGATTGTATTAAGTTCAAGGACTTTGGTGATTGAATAATAAAGTCAGTTGTGACAGTTACTTAATATACATTGGGTGGCTTCAGTGTATTAAATGGTGGCAAGTTATGAACGATATGAGTTTTGCTTTTTGAAGTAGTTCATGAGTCAGTAGTAAACAAATCATATGGGAAGAGATATTTTATTTCAGGTTACAAAGGGTAACTTGATACTTTTGTTTTTCACAATGAGTAAATTCAATTAGAGGTCACGAATCGTCGCTTCTAGTTCAAAGGACATATTTTAGAGGAGAAACAGGAACTGGAAGTGACAATTGTTTTGTTCTTGTATGCAAATGTAACGCGATATTTTTATTTTTAGTTACAAAGGGTAATTTGACACCCTTGTTTTTCACAAGGGAGTAAATTCAATTAGAGCTGACGAATCGTCACCACTTGTTCCCATGAAATGTTTGAACAAACA
>CM042749.1:493616-503616 GCA_022496165.2 Catalaphyllia jardinei | reverse complement strand
GCTAACCCTTCGTGTTACGTGGTTAGGGAACTGAGTGCGGTGACGTCGTGAAACTAGCTCGTTTGTTATGTCTGGGGAAAGCTAGATGAACAGCAGCATTGAAGGAAAAATATCTGAATTTAAACCGCAAACACAGTAATGATGGAAATCGGCGAAACAGTCGAGAACCTTTAGAGCAGGAGCAAACTTGGGAAATTTTGGATATCCTTTCGCTTATCCATCCAGACACATCCATAAGTATAATTTGGACTGATTCCTTTCATACGAGAACTCGATGTCCGGGTGGTTTGGACACGTTTTAGACGAGCCCGTTTTTGTTTGCAAGTGGATGATACTATATTAGAAACTCTTAAGGGAAGCCATATAAAAGGCATAATTGACCTACAGTTAAGAAACAGCTACGCTACATTTGCTTTTTGACATATATCTTGTTAGAATCCATTATTAAATTTCCGTTAAATATGGAGATATGTGAACTGAAGTGAAAACTCGACACTGGGTGCAAGAACTTCATATGCAAATTATACGCTAAGAAGAATGACAGGAAATAACTTCGAATTTGCCGTAAATACGAACATCTACGTACATAAACTGCTCAAGACCTTGTCAAGAGCAACAGAAATCGATTGGAGTTATTTTTTCTTGGAGGTATGTTTTTCCTATTCTGAGTCAGAGAAAATGTTCTAATTATAATTTTCTGCATTTTTTACTTACCAGTTCATATAATAGCGTCAACGATGGACCTTTCCGTAGGAACAAAGTTACATACTAAATAAATGAATGAATTAGGAGTCACGTTTATATTATCCCTGCAGAAAAAAAAAATATCAGTCCTTTTTATTACCACGAGGAAGGCTGCCAAATAATTTCGATCAAGCTTGCAAATTCAATAACAGTCTCAGTGGAAGGTATCGAAAAACCTCGTAAATCATTTCAACTGACCAGGCTTTGTGGAAACGCAATCAAATTATTGCATACAAGGCGACTATTTTAAGGGTTCTTTTTTTACTGAAATAACTGGGTATTGAAACGGTTTTCAGCCATCGTTCACCACTGAATGGTTGGAGAGCTCAGCAAACTGAGATCCACAAGCAAACTTTGCATATAAAATGGCGATTTCCATCAATGAGGAAAACCGTCCATTCTGTTGAACTACTGTAGTAGCTTAAGTTCATTACAAGAGATCGATTTACTATGATTAAAAAAAAATTACTGAAGATCTAACGTGGGACGAAGGTTGTGCGGATTCAGATGAGTGAAGACAGTAAAAATATTTAAGGCGCAGCTAAAAAAAGACATCAAATGTTTACGGGATTGAGTTTGTTCCAAATTTATCAAGCGTTAGTATAATTTATTTACATCAGTTTTGAAGTGAAATAAATTCTGTATACCAGCTCTAATCGGTCAGTCATTTAAGAAGACTGAATGACATGTTTGGATAACATGTTTGAATAAATTGTTTGAATAACCAGACGGCTAGCAGTCCGTTTTTCTCTCAAATTTTTTTTTCCATACCGTTCTTTTGCGTTCGCGACGACCAAACACTCGTCTAAGCCCGGGCGCCTAAGTGACCCTTAGAGAAAAAACCGGCTTCAAGCAGACTATTTGAATAACATGTTTGAATGACATGTTTGAATAACATGTTTGAATAACATGTTTGAATAACATGTTTGAACAACATGTTTGAATAACATGTTTGAATAACATGTTTGAATAACATGTTTGAATAACATGTTTAATCAGAAAGATCGTATCCCGCTCGTGGGCTCCGTGCGGGTGTAGTTTACAAGTGTTTTGTGCGGCTGCATGCAATGCCTGCTATGTCGGCGAAACTACCCAGCATTTTTCCACGCGCTTGTGTGAGCACATGTTCAGTGATGGGCCCTCTCACATTTTCGAACACTTTACGAAATTCTCAGCAATGCCACACATGCTCTAATGACTGTTTCAGTATCCTAGATCACGCTTCCACCAACTTCAGGTTAAGGTAAAAGAAGTTATTCATATTCAATGGGAAAACCTACCCTAAATCATCAACTTAAGGTGTTTCCTCAGTATTGTATTGAGCATCCCTACTGCGTACGATTTTTGCGTCATAAGCGAGCGCAAATGAGCGTGCACTTGCAAAACGTAAGAAATTTCCCGCAAGCAAGGCTTGACAGCGAAATAAAAGCTCGTTTTTTCTTAAACAAGCATGATGACCTATATTTTTATTGCATAATCATAGTGCCCATGTTATCCTCTTTAATCTAAAAATATTTTAAAAAATTTATCGGAAGGAAAATAAGGTATGGCTGAAAGCGTGCACACAACCGTTACTCTAGGATGTAAATTATGACCACGAAAACATCGACTCGACGAAAGCATTTCGTCCACCTCGTTATAAATGATGCGATTTTTTCCACAAATTTTATATGATATTGTTCCATATGTTCCATACTTTCTTCCTGTCAAGTTTTCTTCCGAGCATTACTTCGATAAGCTGTGCTTTCAGCTACCGCAAAATGTAACGTGAACCAATGAATGACGAGCGAGATTAGCACGAGTACAGGCATAAATGGGGCAAGACTGGCCCATTATCTCTCTATAGCGAGAATGGTGTCCTATCTTTTTTATTTTATTTTTCGAAACAGTGCTTTGTAGGGGACATGCAGAGATAGTGTAAAAAAAATTCATCGGTAATTTTTATTTCTGAGGAATCACCTGAAGGATGTTCGCGCCCATTGCTACTGCGCATCTCTAGTGTGCACGCTATTCATTGGGCACGCGCGTGCCATGTCATTTTCAAGCGCGCGCACCGAGTCGAAAACTCAACAAAATATAGTGACCAAAAGTGACCATTCATCAGCCATTGCTGATCATGTGAAAACCACTGGTCACGACATTAAATGGGATCATTTTGACATTTTAGCGTCCGGAAAAACTGACTTTCACTGCAAAATTAAAGAGACTTAATGACCTTAATGTCAATATTAGTAGTGAGAAGTTGTTGCTGTTTTAGCTGTTACTCCTCATTATGTTTTTATACACGTACTGCTGCAGATCATATTTCTCAGTCTAGGTTCCAGACCTCTTATGTTTACGATATATATATAGTTTTCAAAAATTGTAACCGTCACTTTTGAAAATGTATGTTGATTAGCATACGAAACGTTAAGTTCTATGTAAAACTGCGTTGGAATACAATGTTTATCACCGCTGTTTGTGTTATTTTCTTAATCAAGCTACGATGGCCTAAGAACAAGAGTTTATACGATAGAGCTGATGACCTTTGCGTTAACTTGGTGTGCGAATATTTTTGTTGGATGCTCGGTGACCCCCACTTTTTTTCCGGCAGATCACTTCCTTTTCTGTCTCTTTCCATTATACTAAAAAAAAAAAAAAAATCTCCACGTGGGAAGTCTTAATTATTTCTCATAAATTATTCAAGTAGGGTCGAATTGGTACAGGGATACAGGTGTGCGTGACTTAGAAGTTGTATTTTTTTAGGCTAATTCTAGCTGATTTAATGACATATGTAGCAAAGATCTATCAAATAGGCCTATATATGCTGTGTTAAACACACATAACTTAGATATGATTCTTCAACTTAAGATAGATAGATAGATAGATAGATAGATAGATAGATAGTTAGTATTCAGACTAAAATCGCAGCCGAAAGCTGAATTAGATTAATCTTTACAATAATAAAATCTAGTAAAAATATAATAAAAACGTACAAATATATGCCGATAGTAATGAATTTGGCCAGAATCTCCTCGAATGACTGGAAATCCTAGAAATGCTATGGTCTGTGCTACGCCTTATCTTCAATACGAGTTCGGTGAACCTCGATTTTTTTTACGTTTTTAATCTAACCTTATCATTTTCTACCTGCATTCAAAGTTTTAAAAATACCTGTACGTGGGAAGTTTTTGGGCTGGGACGTCCTTAAAACTTTCTTTGTAACATTTTACATTGTCGTTTTTCGTTTTGTTCTTATAGTCAATTAGCATTTTGCGCACACTATATATTCAACTTTGTACTTCGTAATTTAAACTGAAAATGACAGAAAATTCTGTTGAAACATGTTTTTAAACTGAAACGTTGTGTTGTTTCTTAAAATTGTAACAGGTCTGCTACTATCCTGACCTTTTATCCAAATATTCATTATCACTTTACCACACAAGTGAATAGTGCTCTTCACGGGTCTTCACGAGAATTTATTTCTTTAGTGTTTCATATCAATTAACCATGAGGCTTTGATTTGAGCCAGTTAAGCGCACGAAACTGGTAAGGCGGGGGTCGGAGGGGGTCGGAGGGGGTACAGCCTGTGTAGCTGGCGGGATGCGTGAGCGGGAGAGCGGAGGCGGAGCCATCATATTCCTTCACGGGCGAAGCCCGCGAGGAATTCGCTTCGCCACTCGCGTTCACGGCTTCGCTACCAAAACAATAGCACTCACGTACGAAATCCCGCCAGCTACGCAGGCTACTATTTTGACGCACTTAACTGCCAATATCTCGGTCACGTTTCAAGCGACGCGAAATCTCTATGCTTATTTCATTAACCACTGTTTGGCGATTTTGTGTAAATCTTTGGGTGATTTTTGGGCATTTTGGGAAAGATATTTTTTTCTCAAAGGATAGGTTAAATTGGGCAAAATATGAAATGTTGAAGATTTGATGGATTTGGAAACAATTTTTTCCCCTTTTAGCTTTGAAGAACGTTTCCCTTAGTTATTTCATATAGCAAAAGACCGCTCTTTCTATTAAACGGTTTATGGTCGCAATAAACCCAATTGGGATAGGGAGTCTGGGTCGGGTCGGGTCCACTCTCCTCCCGATGGGTCCAAGTAACGCGGGCTCACAAAACAGCTCAAAATCACTCGCTCGTGATTTACCGAAGCTTTTCTCGTGTTCTTTTAACATCCCGCGTTGGTTTATTGTGCCGGAAACACAAAGAAAGAATGGTCTATTTTATAGTAATTGGGTCAGGAGCTCGAAATTTTTATTAAAACTGTACTTTTCTAAAATGATAACAGTTGACAAAAGACCACAAGAAATATACCAACGGAAAGGTATTGTTTGGGATATGTCCTAAATCACCTCAACGGCATACAAGATATCATAAATTGAATTGAGGAGTCTGCAAAGTAAAAAATGAAAACGTTCAAAAATACCTTATTCCTTGTATATATTGGGTATATCCCTAAACAATAGCTCACTTTGCAGCTTTGGGTGTGGCGATTTTTAACAGATATTCACTTGACTCTAAAATTGTAAAGCAGAAATGTTTCAAAAACTTGGGGGGTGGTTAATCAAGTGTAATTCAGGAGGGGGTATGATTTTATGCTTCCAATGTGAAGGTCTCTCAAAGATCTTTTTGGTGTCCAAATTTGAAACGAATAAGCCAAATATTAAGCTTATTAAGCTTATTATAACATTTTGTGACATATGGCACTATCGGGACTTTAAGGGTTAAGAATTTAACAATTAGATTACGAGCTCAGAGACATGTCTGTGCTCCATTTGTTACAGAGTAGGATAACCAACAGAGATAGCCGCCATTCGTGAAAGAACGCTAGTAGATTAATAAGTACACTTAATTTAGACGATGATCAGTTAGGCGCATACATTTCCCCTCTGGACAACAGCCTTGTAGCTGAATGGGCCACCCTATTTTTAAACAAAGTTCACTTTTTTTAATTAGTCATCACGAATCCGGTGAAAGCTGTTACCAAAAACACACACTACCCCAGAGTAAAGATTTTTGACATCGCCTACTTGCTGTAAAACGGTAATTCAAAAGTTGATATCGTACAATATATAAGATATATATATAAGAAACACGAGAAGGTCATGGGTTCAATTCAATTTCCAATTTCTTCACCTGATCTTCCTTCCCTCAGCTCATTGTTATGTCAACAAAGGAACAATTAATTGTCAACAACAAGAATGGAAAGAGAAATCGTCCACTTCGAAAAAGTCATTAAGCTATGCTACTTTGGCATATTTTTTGGGTGAGACGGAATAATTTTTATTTCCCTGCCAATGTTGTGTTTATTCGGAATATTGCATTGTTTTATATACAAGAGGATTTTATGGCAAATCGTGAATAAATATAATCACATTACCTTACAGTCCAACTCTCTCAAACTTCACGAGCCGTCCCTCATCCGGGATGATACTTTTGACTGAGTAACTTAGAATAGAAACTTCTCTCATGTTAAACAGATTCGGGGGAATTCAATTTTTAAACCAGCCGATCCTGACACGTGGAAGGCGTGATGCACGTCTAAGCCTCGACAGGTCGTGAAAAAAACCAAGCAAACACGATTGTTAATTTGAAATTTTGGTAGAGAATATGAAGGTACAACTACAATTTATATCGTTTTTCCAGTTTTATAGGAAAGGACCAAACTTCATGCGGAAGTCTCCTACATGTGGAAAGCTAAGGGAATCCCGGTTTGAAGAATTGCCGGTTAAAAACAGCTGTAACAAGTCCATGCAGAATTTACACTCTTGGTCTCGGGACAAATTAGAACAATTTTCAAGATCGTATGGTTCCCTGACTGGAAGTGTGACTTCCAGTTTACCAATGATCTCCGTCACATCCGTGATAAGAACCGAGAGATCAGCTAAACAAATAAACTTTAAACAGTTTAATTTTAAAAACAGTCACGTCTCGTAACTAAACTCAATAAATGCAAGCACATATATGGGAGCTTAATGAATATTTCCACCCAAGGCGAGCATTCTGAGTAATCTCGTTTGGAGAGCTTAAAACATGAGGATAAAATCTAAAATATCGTTCTCGATTCTCGCAGCGGTATGGCAAATTAATAGGGTATCCAGCCCCAAAAGGAGGTAAGAAGAAAACAAGATCTTTGACCTGTTATGACAACTGCGAGTCCACAGTCGAATGCTTGAATACAACGTATGAAGTAAGATAGGTCGAAAGACCAAATTTTAAAGTACTGACAATGTGACTCGGAGTCCTTTTTTACCACCAGATTTTTGTTCAGGCAGGTCCGTTTTGTCTGTGTTGGGTGTTGGCAAAACGGGCATGCCAGGAAATATATCCTCGGCTTTAAAATATTTTTACAAACTGATTTCTCGTTAAATAAATGCATCGAGTATTCCTTTTGCCCACTAATCTGCCACCGCGAACGAAGGAACACCTGATCGCAAGTTACAGAGGTTTCATCAATGATGGTGTAGCAGCGTGACGAAAGGTCGTCTGAGTCACACGAGTCTACATGTGCGTGATGAGGATGAGTTACGAGTGGAAGAGTCATGAGTTTCAAGTCTTGAGCCGTTTAATCTGCTTAGCAGGTGTAAAACGGAAAAGAACAGCCGAGATGGAAGTAGACTCCTACACAGCTGTTCAGACATGTACTTGGATGCTCACGCAACGCTCCTCCCCTCTGTTGGTTTGGAGGAGTGTTGCGTGACGTTCCTTATACGGATCGGAATAGACAAAAGAGCCAAGATTCAATTACGGATTGAGGAAATGGATCCCTGGTCTCGTGTAGAGGCTGCCTGTCGGCCACGTTCTTCAACCTAAAATATAATAACTCTATGAAAAGCTCATGCACAATGATCTCAGACTCTAAATAAATTGAAATAACTATACATCCGTTCCAATTAACCAAAGCGCAATCTAATTCAATTAATTGGACACACATGAATAAGATGAGCGGTAGACTAAGAAAACGTTATCTCGCATATTCATAAGTACAGAATGGTACGTAAATCAGGTTTTCATGTTCAGGGCGTGATTTTTCACAAGCAATTAAACTATGTAGAGCGGCCCCAGCCTCGTTCTGAAAGCCCCACCTTGGCAACGAGGTCGCGGCGGCCCAAGCTTGTGTTAATTGGTCTGCGGTTCAGAGTTTGGTTCAATGTTGCTCCGGAGACTGACTAAAGCACCATTTATTCGAGTCCATAGGCGCCCCCAACTTGCTCTAAAATCTAGTTTTCATTTTGCAAACCGCAGGTAAGGAGACTGTGGCCGACTTTGGTTGTTACGTTGTTTTAATATAAAGCCCGTTGTTTAACTTACAAATTCAAATTCATATAAACTGGGTCCTTTATAACTGGTTCCAAATCCGTCCACATTCTTACTAAAAAAAGTTCACCTAAGTTCACCCAGCTAATAAAAATTTTACCTATCTCCGAATTTTAAAATTAGGTCCTTACGCGAAGCAAATAGAGAGCACTTGGGGTCTTATTATATTTGGCCTTCTCGTTTTTATCATCATGTTATACAGTACATCACTAATCGCCTGGATCTTCTTCACACTGGTCCTCCATCAATATCTTCAGTTGAGCCCTAGCACTTTCTAAGAACAGGTCCAAACCATGAAGGTGCTTTTGTCGAGCAGTTCTGTCGGCCTATTAGAAGAAAGGACCACAAGTGTGAACAGTGCAGAACACTGAGAGCCAAAATTGAAACAATAGAGAAGAAGAAACAGTTTCCTCTAACGAGAACTTCACTGATTTGATATATGAGGGAAAATGTTTAAACAAAGTGTGAAATGCTGAATGTTTGTAGTGGTCGGCGCGCTTACTAGCTAGTTCTTAGACATGCCAAAAAAAGATAATAGCCCTAAAAATACTAATTAGCGGAAGGCACACCAGTTGGGTATTACGAACGGGTAAAGCCCTAGTAACGAGCACATTCAGAAGAAAAAATTGATGTTGCAACGAATATCCATTTGTCAGAATAATTATTAAATACTGTAAGGCCACTAAGACACTTGAATTTATCTACACAAAAGAAAGCCTGTCTCGCACCTCTTGCTTCACTTTTAAGTATTCCAACATTTCTCTCTTCGTTTCATCCTTTATTTCGTGTGCAAACTCTTTTCCATTTTGTCTTTCCTCCTTCACGACCTCTTCTAGTACCACCTGGATGAATTCAACATAATCAATACATCGTCAATTTGGTAACTAACATGTGGGAAGCAAAGTGACCCA
Source organism: Catalaphyllia jardinei (assembly GCA_022496165.2). Taxonomy (NCBI): domain Eukaryota; kingdom Metazoa; phylum Cnidaria; class Anthozoa; order Scleractinia; family Caryophylliidae; genus Catalaphyllia; species Catalaphyllia jardinei. The sequence goes on along the minus strand of CM042749.1, from coordinate 494,655 downwards.
TTGGTTAGGGTACATTTGATTCTGGATCGGGTAGTCCTAGAAATTTAAGGGAAAATTGTCTGTCATTTCAATGAACTCACTTTACTGGTTTCTCTTTCTTCCTTAATAGTCTCCTTCACAAGTTTCTGTAGCCTCTGTCCTTCTTGGTCTGTTATTGTTTTTATATTTTCCTGTGGATTATCAAAACCACATGTAATACAGTCAGATGTAGTATGATGGTTGGAGTTTCAGTAAGTTAGCTCTGCTTAGTTTCTTAATCGCGTAAGTAATGGCTATGAAAATAACTTTGTCTCTTTACAGTCCTGTTATGTTATTCATGGGCACAAAAAACGAACAAAACGAATACACTACGAAAATACGATTTTTCTCCCAGACGTTTTCTCGAGTTTCATCATCATCGTCATCGTCATCGTCATCATCATCAGTCCTTCTTGTCCCGAGTGGGGCATAGGGCCGCTTTCTCGAGTTTCCTTCACTGTAATTCGTCAAAATTTAATTCGTGAACAGGCTCTGGACTTTGTACCCGACTGGGTTATGGGGCAAAAAAAGAAACCAGCAAGCGGATCTGCTGGTGAGTGGTTTTTTTTTCATGCTGACCAATTTTTTTTTTTTTTGCATCTTCTCCGTGAGCCTAGTTAAAGTCGTGGCACTGGAGAGCAAAAATACAAAAGCGTAAGGTGCGAATTTACGAAGAATCTGTGCATATAACCCTTATTATCTCCTGGAAATCGTCTTCTTTTGTTAGAATTCTCGAGAATCAAAGTGCCTAAAAGACCGAATTCCTGAGCATAGAACAGCTTTAATACAAAACTTATTTTTACCATTAGGATCAAGAAACTTTTACCCGTCCTTATTATATTTTGAGTGAGCTGACGGGAGAAACGATAAGTGAACTCTTATACTGATAGGGTACATATGAATGTTGTGCCGCGTAGCACTATGGATACAAATGATGTAACAGAGAATTAACTCTGAAGTGTAAATTTTAGTGCTAGTTTAACCCATGAATAACCCGCTGGGCGTTAGCCCTAGTAAAGGG
>CM042749.1:470830-493606 GCA_022496165.2 Catalaphyllia jardinei | reverse complement strand
AACCCGCTGGGCGTTAGCCCTAGTAAAGGGAATCAGGGAACCACACGCAAGACCACAAGCACAGACACATGACTATGAGAATAGCAACACAGATGAAATTTTAACACAGAAGTTTGTCCACTTTGAAACCCATTCTCTTGCTATAGTTAGTCATATTCACTTCCAAATGTGCATCAATTATTTTTTGAGTAGTTTTCTACAAAATGAAGCCATTAGTGTTGGGCTTGTTGTGATCTGTAAGTAAAATATTATTTTTAGTTTTCTGACGCCATGTTAAAATATATTTATGATTACATTGTACCTAAGGACACAAAAACAGACCTTGTGTTCTGTTATAAACTCTTCATATTTCCTTCTTTCTTCTTTCCTTGCCATCTCTATGGCTTCAGCCCTCTCCTGACGTGCATCCTGTTGAAATAAACAAAATAAAAAAATTTGTGCAATACTGCAGCTTTACACAAAGGAAATATTATTTTAATCCTCAAAATATTAAATTAATCAATGTGTACATGAGAATCCAGTTGGTTAGCAATTGATTAAGATAGTAAAATTGTTGATAATGAAAACTTCTTTTTGTAAACGAAATTTTGAAATCCCCAAATGACAAAGATACCAAGCATGCTCTGACTGCAGTAGAAACCATGTCATAATCATGAGTCTATCTAGCATCAAACTGTAGTGCTGTGTTTCAGAAAAGTATAATGCAAATCACACTTGGACAAGAACAGCGAGCACTAATGTAGGCAAAGCTACGAGTCACACTTGAATATATAGTATACACATGAATAAGCTAAATTCACATAGCACTCATAAGACGTTTCCCATATGCCTGCAATACTTACACATGCAACCCATTGTGCAGGTAGGCACTCAATTTTGCAAAGTATATTAAACATTTCACTGAACCAAATGTACATCTGATAATAAAAGTAAACAAAATAGAAGATACCTCAACGATTTTTTCTATAGCTTCTTTGCTCTTTAACCTTTCTTGCTCTAAGTAGGATTCAATTTCTTCCTAAGGATGGAAAATTAAAACAAATGTTTATTAATTTTACAATCCCCTCAAGAACAAAAACTTTCACAGCATTTAGTTTGATAATGTATTATTCACAAATGGCACACTCTTCTAACCTTGTGTCTTCGTTTTTCTTTCTCCAGTAAATCATTGGCTTTCTGTTCATTGCGTCTTGTCTCATCCTGTAACATTCTTTCGAAGCTTTCTTGCTAAAAGACAAAAAGTCACACTGTCACTGTTTATTGGTTTTTCGGAGTTGTCTCATTGGAGGGTGCAAAATAACTGGTTTTCATGAGCTTTCTGGGTTACTAATAATGCCAATTTGTATAGTACAGTATTACTTTTAAACCAATCACAGCAAAAGACACAAGTCCACGTCTTGGATCTCTCTTAGATGTATTTCCACAACTAGTTGTTATCAGTATCAACTGAGTGCTAATCTAATTTTGTACACTCTGCCCATATAATACACGTATGATTAGATCTATACCAGTTACTATTTTTTTCATCTTAGTTTTAATTTGAGACCATTCTACACCTGCTCTTGAAGGAACTCCTGGAACTTTATTCTTTGATCATCCAATAGTTTTTCCATCTGAATCTTGTTCTCTTCTTGTTGTTCCAAAACAGATTTTCTTGATAATTCCTTTGGAGTGACATAAAAAGGTTGGTAAACTTCAAGAAGGAGATGGAAGAAAAGGAGGAGGAGATTGTGGACAACGATATAATGGAGGAGGGTGGGGAGGCAAAGGTGAAGCTGAAGGTGATGGAAGAGAAAGAGGAAGAGGGATAGGTGGACAAACTAAGAGGATGAAGAGCAGGAGAAGGAAGAGCAGAAGGAAGAGGTGAAAATGACAAAGAAGAAGAGGAAAAGACAACAACAACAACAACATTTATTTATACCAAAAAAGTAAGATAAAATACAAGAAATACATAAGATTTGAAACATGTAAGTAAGGTATTAGCTGCCTATAATAACCATAACGGCTAAGAAGATTAGGCAGCTATCTATGAAATACAGTAGAGAAAAGAATTACGGTCATGTATACTAGTTATAAATTACATCAAAAGGAGAGGATAACAGAACAGTCTCATTAATACCTTGTATTCCTCAACAATAACAGCCAAGGTATCATGACCAGCTTTTCTAATATCCTCTATCTGTTCTTCATGCTGTTCCTGCAAAGTTTACAAACATTACAGTTGAATTTGATGATCCACTCCATGGTTATCCAAAGTTTTTGACTGCAAGAAAACCCTTTCTGTCAACATCCCTTTACCTGGAGAAGAGCGTATTTCTCCTTCTGTTTAGAAAGCAATTCTGAAAGGTTCTTTGATTCCTCTTCAAGAGTTTTATCCTTCTCTAGAAGTGCATCCAAGTCCTTTTGGAAGGAAACAGATATTTCTATTTGATATATGTTGCACATACAGTGTACACATGTTTAGCTCTGAACAGTACATTTGTATTTGCTCAGTGACAGGTGGGGAGAAGAACATCCAAGAAATTTTTGTATCTGTTTGGTATTTAATGAAGATATACTTTCATAGTCTCAAGCATTAAGAGTTTTCAATATTTCAAGGTATGGAACAAAAACTTGAAAATGCAAGTATTCTATTTTGTTGATATCATTTATCATAACCTGTTTCCATATGCTCATCTCTGTTGGTCAACATAACTTCCTTGTGTCATTTCTTGACACTGGTCTTATTAATTATTACTTTGTTTACCATTTGTACTAATTACAGAAGTCAATATTGCTGGGTTCTTTGCTACAACATGAAGGTGTAGGCTAGAAATAATTTAAGAGCACTATAAATTAAAGATATCAGCCACAAATCTATGAATTATTAATAAATTACTGTTAGTATGATATAGCTCATAGTTTTGCAAACATGGTGGATACACATACCTTCTTTAGCTGTGCTTTTCCTTGCTCAGCAATGGAGAGTTTTCCTTCCAATCCTGTCAACTTATCCTCAAGTTCCTTGTTAGATTCACTCACTTCTTGAAGTTGCTGGGACAGTTCCTTTTGGCTGCTGTCTGTTGGCTTGTCAAACAGTACATTCTGCTGCTGTTGAGCCATAACAACCTGTTCAAAATAGATATTACATCATTTATAAATTTCACATAGTATTTTTTGGCTGTTGTTCCATGGGGTACAGGACTAGACTGTATGTGTCATAACCTAATGGTTATTGTACTGGGTCCGCTCAAAGTTCAAGCACTAAGTGCAAAAATTATTTGCTTAAAATCTGCTCATAGCACAGGGAATACTTTCTGAAACAACGCACTTTAGTTCATTTCCCAAAGTGACCCTGCAATTAAATTCTCAAGCACTCTTGAGAAAGTTTATGTCAGACTTTGTAAGAATGACCTGTATGTTTGTGCTCTCCCTCACGACATTACAATATACATTACACCATTACAAATTACATTACATTACGCTTAAAGTGTGTGTTATTGTGTTTTTAACTAGAGTGAAATGTCTGTTTTAAGAGAAATATGGATAACTTCAAATTTGCTGAGTTGGCTTGAGAGCTCAAGTCTTGATAAGTTCCTCTTAAATGTATTCATAATAGTACCATGCCATGAAGTTTAAACACTTGCAGCAATTAATGATCTACGTCAGCTTGTTCCTCCAATCCCTAGGATAGACTGGACCTTACCCTATCCCATAATACGTCCCTAATGTTTCAGGGAGTTCTTTTTTTATCAATTTTTACCCACTTGTAATATTGTCAGTTTTTAAGGGCAGTTTTTAATATCTGAACTGTCAAGAAATTGCTAGTCTCTTTTTAGTGTACAATTTTTTTGTGGTCAAAATAGGTACCAGAAAGAAAATATCCTTGGAATCCCCTGTTTTGAATTTTAAACTTGTCCATAATATCCGCTTAAGATTTATGATGCTATTTACAAGGAAAGTCCATTTGAAAAACAAAAATAGAATTTGAATTTGTTTTCACACTTTATAAACTTACTGATAGTAAATCTTGAGCTGATGAAACTTCATTATCTAGAGTATCAAAAGAATCAGGTGTGTTTTCCTGTGGTTGTTGATTTACTGCAGCTATGATGCTTGATGTGGCATAGTCTTTGTTTATTACAGTAGAATGGTCACCATCTAAATGCATTTTCTCTCCATGAGAATTAGACTTTGTTCCATTGATGGTGTTCCCATCCTCAGAAGGACCTGAAAGTGGCTCTGATGGTTCAGTCAAGGCTTCACTAAGGAATGAAGAAAAATCTTCATGGAAGCTTTCATATTCTGTTCTGTTGTTCAACTTGCCTTGTTCTGCTGCTGTTTTTGTTGATGATACAGGTGTTGTTGAAGAGGTGAAGTCTTGACTGGTTGACAGAAATGAGTTGATAAAGTCTGAATGGTCATTGGCAGCAAGAGGGTTAGGCGCAGCTGAAGTTGACCTTTTGCTAGCTTCAGATGTTGTATTCAGCGAAAACTGAGGTGTTAATGATGACACAGGATTAGATGATGGTATCATGTGAGCTGCTGGTTGGTTAAAAGATGTAGCAGCAGTACTGGGTGAGGCTGGTGGTGGCGTCGCAACTGCAGCCCATGTGATTACAGATCCAGATTGGTTACTGCCATTTGTAGCTGGTGTAGCAGACTGAAACATATATTTACAGACCAATTTACAGATTGTAGTTATGTGACCCATGCTCTATAAATCAAGTCTAGTAAATTTTACAAAATATAACTCATTATTAGCTGACCAAAGGCTTTGTTCTCAGTACAATTTGCTCTAAACAAGTATCTAGTAAGCACTCAAATAAAATTGGACATGCTAAAAAAACAATTGCATGTAAATAAAATGAGGGGGGCCTAAGGGTTTGTAGTGATGCAGTTTTGCAGTAATTTATATTTTAACTCATGGTATTGCAGTTTCAAAACACTAAGCAGTGCAGTTATTACAACCTTTAGGTCATGGTTTTCGGTGAAAAAAGTGTCTGCGGTGATGAAACTCTCAGCATCCGGTTATTTTGCAAGCGCAAGCCAAGTGTTTTGTTTTGCAATGCATCAGGGGTCAGTCAGGTGTATCAGTTTACAACTTAAATCTGTGGTTTGGAATTGCACCTTTTTCCAGTTAATACTTAATCACTTAACCGTTTTGGCCAATGATGCATCAACTTCTTGGAATTCCATGTCGGATGTTAGCTCGTACAGTCGTACAGTCTTGTGTTCTCATTGCTGTGATTCAATGTGCGACAATGGCAACTGAGGTCGTCAGCTTTGTACATGTTTTTGGTATTCGGGAAAAAATCTGATGCGGTTTGTGTTTTTTTGGCGTACTTCTATGCGGTTTTGCAGTTTTTGGACCCTCCTTATGCCCCCCTCTAAAATTAATCTAAATAAATAAGTAACAAATTATTTAGTATTGTTTAGAGGTTGGTATAGATTGTAGGACACTTATGATAACCAACTTCATTTCTGTAACTCCCAGAGGATATCCATACCTATCCAAATGAAGGAAATTGGAACAGGAAATTCTGAGGCAGGGTTGTGCAGCTTCCAGAGGGGCACAAAAAGATGGGTTTAAAACCAAAAACACCTTCCATGGGAAGGGTAGGCATGTTTTCTAGGACAAATCAATCTTCACATTTTTGCAAAGAAATCAGGGGATCCTGCTAAAACACAGAGATTCATTAATACACAAATACTGCAGGAAATAAGAGGAACTGGGTTTCTCTATCGTTCTAATTTGCCTTGAGATTCCTGCAGCTAAGAGCATGAAGGTCAAAACCAACATTTCCCCAATAATGAGACCTGGGGAAACTTAGTGCGCCTGGAAAAAAGGTTTACAAACTAACTTACCTCGAAACCTCCAAAATCAGCCCAGTCATCATCGTTATCATCATTCTGATCGAATAATAATAGTCAAGTTTTTATCTCATACAAGTGATTTAATTATCAAACTAATACATTTCTTTCAATGAATATTTTAAAAGCAGGCAACTAAAAAACCGTCAATATGAATCAAAGCGCCCATTCAAGCTGAGGACCCAATATTTAAGTAGAATCGCTCCAAAAAAATATTCAAGGAGGAAAGGTCAGTGATTTACATAAATGTTGTAATCGGGCAGAGTGTTGTTTATACCTGGCCATCAGTGGATGCTGAACCGAAATCTGCCCAAGCTCTTCCGTCCATTACGCCGGCTTTTTGTCACTTTCCCATGAAACCAACCGATAAAAGGACAAAACGGAACTGAAATATCCTAAAAAACAATCGTTAGTAGGTTAGTAGAAAGATCATAACTTTGACCAGGCGTTACAAAGTGTTTCCCATAATGCAACGCTCTTTATGGTCACATGATCGAAGGTTTGGCGCCATTTTGAACTTGCTATTTGCACGCATTTTGAATTGTGTTTTAAACTTGCATTTTAATTTGTACTTTGTCGAGAGAAACGTATTAGTTTTACAAGAAAGATCTATATTTTGCACTAGGAGATTTTTATAGTATTTGTATCAGAGAAAGCCTAGGTTTTTATTGATATTCTAGGTAGAATAAGAAATGGCGCGAAAGAGAAGATTGCAATCAGATAGCGAAGGCGAGCAAGAAGGCGATCAGGAAATACTGGAGGAATCACCCCAGCCCAAGAAAAAAAGAGTTTCATCTGTTAAGGATGCAGATGAGGATGAGACTATGGAAGATGATTTCAACTGCTCACAGGCACCAGATTTTACTGTGACGACGGTAAGCAAGTTCGCATGCTTGATTCTTCTTGGTAGGTCAAGGGTCGAGTACGAGATTTCTCTGGGTTTCCTCGTGGATAATAGAAGAGGCTCGAATGCAAGAGGCATGACTCGGCTTAATCCATATTATTTAGTTGGTTGCATGTTTTTTGTGTGTTTTTGTTTTCCTATTTTTTCAAATATAAATGAGATGCTTGTACTTCGTATTTGATACTTTATAATGTTTGATACTTTAATCAGTATACGTAAGCTTAAGTTAAATCCTTTGGGACGAAATCGAAAATAAGCTTATTGGTAAAGTTGGTAAAGTAAGCTTGAGGTTTCTGTACAATTAACATTGACTGTAGGTTGCGCAGCCTGTAGATAATAAACATCGATATGTATATGTTGTAGTTCAATTTTACCTTTGGTACACCTTGTTTCTGAACCAGTACAAAATATTTTGAACTGGTACCAAATGTTTTAACGTAGGTCAATTTGATTTTGTTTTTGTTTTTGTATCAAACAAAAAAGTATATATATTTGGCACCTTCGATGTTTTCTTCATCTCCACTCTACTGACCTCACCTACTATTCCCTAGCCTGTGTACAGCCGCCCCTTCCCTCAAAAAAATCGGGGAAGGGGCGGCTGTACACAGGCTAACTATTCCCTCCCTGCTCTCCCAACATCCCCGCTCCTATTCTTTTTATCTCAATGCTTACCTTGTGACCCTTGAACCACAGACCTTTGGTTTTCCTTCAGATTCATGTCCTGATGCCTTACCAGTGAGCCACGGAGACTTAGATGCAAGTGCCCCTATTTTTTAATTACATATACACATTAGAAGTAATAAATTTCCTTAAATTATTCAAATCAGACATGTATGTTGAACCCAGTCCTTCTCAGTCCTAAAAGCAAACATGACAGGTTGTATTGATTCCACCTTGTATTGACAGTAATGGATAAAAAGTACCCTTGCTAGCACTGACCTAAACTACATATAAAATAATACACCGAATATTCAATAAACTACTTGCAAAAGAGAATATACCGTCCATTATTACACTACAGTACATGTACCTCTACCCTAAATATATACAATTTGATCTTACTGTAACATCAAATTAACCTGGGTTAGAACAAATTGACCTGGGTAGAAACAAATTGACCTGGGTAGAAACAAATTGACCTAGGTAGAAACAAATTAATCTGAGTTGAAACAAATTTACCCAGGTTGAAACATTTGTTACCAGTTCAAAATATTTTGTACTGGTTCAAAACATTCTGTACTGGTTGAGAAACAAATTGTCCCAAAAGCAAAATTGAACTACAACATATACTCTAGTTAATTTTCTTTTCTGTGTAAAATTATATCAGAAACATATGCTTCTGGTATTACTTATTATAATGAATAAAATTAATCATTAACAAGGAAGCCTGCAGTACTATAAGATTATGAGTAGCAGGTTTATCTACAGATATAAATCATGGTGCATTGTTGTGGTTTCAGTCTGAAGCAGAGGTTGGAATCATTGAGAAGATCACTCTAGTAAATTTCATGTGTCACACCATGCTGGAGGTTCCTCTGGGTGCTAATGTAAATTTCATCATAGGAAGAAATGGAAGTAAGTGAAAAAAAGCATGAGATACAATGTAACATGCATTTCATTTCTTGATCTGGGCTGGGTTGTTCGAAAGCCGGTTAATGTTACCCCAGGGTTAAACGTTAACTGAAGCATTACATTTTCTTATTTAAAATTGTTTTTCACCTCTAATGTTTGGTGTAGTTTGAGATACTACAGCTCAAAACTGAAGGGCAAACAATATGAACAGAACACCTCACTAAAAAGTTACAAAACTTAAATCAAAATTCTCGCTAACCCTGGGTTAGCTTAATCAGTTTTTGAACAACCCGGCCTTGTTCTGTAAACTTCATTGTGTGGTATGGCTATGAACAGAGGAGTAAAGCAGAGACCAAACTGCTGAAGCAAAGTTAATTTGATAATCATATTTTGAATAGAGAAAAATCCATTGAGTCCAGCAGCCAGATTCACAAAGCTCTCATACATTATGATGCATCACAAGTAATAATATTATCAAAAATAGGCATTTGTATTTAAAACTTTCTTTTGATAAAGCCTAACCTACATGTAATATAAGATGCCTTTGTTGACCTGGCTTTAGGAAGCCCCCTTTTTTTTCAGCTTTGTATAGAAGTTTCAAAATACCGTAAAGACTCGCAGATAAGCCGCACCTTTTTTCCAAAAATTTGCGATCAAAATCGTAGGTGCGGCTTATCTGCGAGACCATTTGGGAAAGGAGCTGTGAATTTCCGTGAGTGGACACTTTCATGGCATAATACTGGAATAAATGCTACATTACAACAACAAGAGAGTATTGGTCATTGCTTTTGCGAGTTTGGTGGCTCCTAAAAAAGCCGTTGGTGACAAGTATAAGCTTATTTCAAGCTTACATTTCTTGCCGTTAAACCTTCCTCGTTAACAGGTCTTTTAACGGTTTATGGTCGCTTTTCTTGAACAAGAGAACCTTGCACAACATGGAATTTCCATTCCCCCACAAAGTTGTTTACAGTATCGACGACGGCCTGTTACTTCAAGGGTAATTGATCCTCCACGAGCGAGAAAATACCACGCTATTCTCAAGTATTCGTGCCCACTGTTTGTTCGCCGTTGAGCACTTTGATAGCAAATTTGTCGAACTGATTACCAAACTCTCTATGTGCAATGAGTTTTCACCAACAGATGGCTCCCAAATATCTTTGTAGATATGACAGCTTTGTGTCTGTTATGCCCCTTATAACGAATAAAAAAATTGCCACATTTTTTTCGCAGTGCTTCCGGTGTCCAGTCTTCCATCGTCTGATATTATGCCTGGATACACAGCTTCGCACAGTGCATGCAAGAAAACAACAAATTTATGCGCAAAATTCTATGGAAAATCTGCCTCGAATGGAGAAATACTTGTGAACAAATACCACAATAATATCAATCATATGTCATAAGTGGTGGACATGATGTTTATTCTACTAAAGAGCTAAAATTACGGGTAAGACTTTAAAGTATTTTTCGATCCATTGTTGGCGGGTTTGCCTTGGACCAAGACAGAACACTTCATGATCTCGACTTTGGATTTCTTTCGAGTTTTTTTTATGAAAAACTTTTTTTCCAAAATTTGAGTTGCTAAACTCGGGGTGCGGCTTATCTGCGAGTCTTTACGGTAGTTTGGAATGGAACTAATGTTTTTCCCTCTTTGCTCTCTTTGCTCTCTTTGCAGGTGGTAAAAGTGCTATAATGACAGCACTGGTGGTAGGGTTAGGAGGAAAGGCTGCCACAACTAACAGAGGAAATTCTCTCAAGGGATTCATTAAGAATAAGTGCAGGTGAGGAGTTATTTTTACAGTAAGTCTGTTGATCATTTGAATGCAGTTAAATGCAATTTAAAGGAGTTACAACCAAGAGCGCCTGGCTGCCTAGGTCAGCGGTCTTTAGCACGCGCATGCCCGGTGGCTGGCTATATCGATCATGTGCCCTGCTTTTGTCTTCTTTTGTTGTATGTCAGCTGTGTCTTCTACACAAAGTAAGAGCCCCCCACCCCCTCTTGTGTAAATAGCGTTAATAGTTCGTTGACTGTTCCATGTTCCACGTTTGCGTTCATGGACGTTGATTCCCAGCAGAAGGTTGGACTGCTTTCAATGATTCCTGCCTGTCTGCATCGGCTCCCTCATTGCATCAGCCACTGCTTCCTCCCTACAAAGTTTCCCCCATAAGAGTGGACAAGTTATGCCAGGAAGTGCTTACACATCCAGATCAGTCGTTTGTAACCTACGTCTTGGATGGTCTTCAGAATGGGTTTCACGTTGGTTTCAACCCTGCTTCAGTCCTCCTTAAAATCGACCACACGGAATATGCCCTCTGCTAGTCTTCAGCCCTCGGTTATTGACGACTACCTTTCCACGGAGTTAGCTAAGGGTCACCTTGCAGGGGCCCTTCTCTTCCCCTCCATTACCTCACCTTCACATCAGCCATTTTGGAGTCATCTCCAAAAAACACCACCCAGGCAAATGGCGCTTGATTCTGGATCTCTCTGGTCCCCATGGTCACAGCGTGAATGACAGCATTAGACCCTTTCACAGTTCAATATATGAAAGTAGACGATATTATTGATGGGATCATGTCGCTCGGTCGGGGCACCTTACTCACAAAGTTTGATGTGGAAAGTGCCTATCGCATTATTCCCATCCACCCTAACGATCGTTACCTTTACGGCATGCAGTGGCAAGGCAATCACTTTGTTGACATGGCCTTACCTTTTGGTTTGCGTTCAGCACCCTATATTTTCTCTTCAATTGCAGACTTGATAGGGTGGGAGCTCAAAAAACAGTATGGTGTGAGCTTTCTCCTTCAATATCTGGACAATTTTCACACCCTGGGTCCTCCTAATTCTCAGACGTGCCAACGGAACTTAGACACCTGTATCCAGCAATTTCAGGATTGGGGGATTCCCCTTCACCCCGACAAGTTGGAGGGCCCTTCCACTCTCCTGACCGTTCCTGGCATAGAACTCGACTCTCTCCTTTTGCAGGCCCGCCTCCCGCCAGAAAAATTTGATCGTATCAACACACTCCTGGTCTCCTGGTCACTTAAATGCCATTGCTCATGGAAGGAGCTGGAGTCTTTAATTGGCAATCTTCAACACGCATAGTTGTCCCTTCGGGTCGCACCTTCCTCCGCTGCATGATCAATCTGCTCAGCCTTTCACAGAGATGACCATCCTATAAGGCTTAATAGAGAATTCCACTTGGATTTGTTGTGGTGGCTCAAATTGTTCCAGTCATGGAATGGGTACAGTGTTCTGTTGTCTCCTCGTTGGTCTCCCATTCCCGATCTCCATGTCTCCTCTGATGCTGCAGGCTCTGTTGGATACGGGGCGATTTTAGGTAGAGACTGGTTTGAGGGGAGATGGTCTCCCGTTACAGCTGCTTTTATCCATTGCCTACAAAGAACTTTTTCCGATTGTTCTGGCAGCTTCCCTGTGGGGACACCAGTGGTCTGCAAAGCAGGTGGAATTCCGTTCGGACAATACGGCCATGGTCAAGGTTTTGTGGTCCAGTACATCATGTAATTCAAACTTAATGGTGCTGCTTCGTCACCTCTCCCTCTTGGCAACCCCTCGCTCCTTTGCGTTTACTGCTCATCACGTTCCTGGAAAATCAAATGCCATAGCTGACGCCATTTCTTGTTTTGAATTTCAGCGGTTCTGTCAGCTAGCTCCTTATGCGTCTCCTACACCAACGTCGGTACCTCCTTGGGTTTTGGACCAGCTGTCTGTAGTCTAGACCAAAAGTGGTTTGGCCACTCGATGGGTGTATCGTTCTGCACAACGTCAGTTCATCGATTTCTGTACGTTAGATGGCTATGTCAGTTCAAATCGTTCGCTACTGCCCGCCAGTGAACAAATTGTGATGCGTTTTTGTTCCCACCTAGCGGATCGTTTACATCACTCTTCAATAAAGGTTTATCTCTCAGCGATATGGTCCTTACACATCGATCAGGGTTTCCCAAATCCCTTGGTAAACTGCCTCCAACCTCAGCGTCTTCTCCAGGGCATTAAGTGCCATCAAGGTTCATCTCTCCCACAACGCCAGCCAGTGACCACCGATCACATGCGAATTATCCAGCGTTCCTTGGATGCCCACAACTCAGAGCACATCATGCTGTGGGCTGCCTGTTGCCTGATAACAACCAAGAGCGCCTGGGTACCTAGGTCAGCGGTCTTTAGCATGTACATGCCCAGTGGTTGGCTACATCGACCATGTGATTCTTTGGTGCATTCAGTTTTTCCCTTCGTGCTGGGTTCTGTCAGCCATTTTCTTCGCCTTCCTCTCTTCCCCTAGGCCTGTTTGGTTTTTCTCCACTGATGCTTTTGTCATTGTGACAGGTGCCTGTTCCTTTCCTTTGGTGTGGGGGCTCATGGCTGGGTTGCGCTGTTGTGCCAGCATTATTTCAATCTAGGGGCTGGCTGAAGCCCCTGGACACTTCAGGCACCCAACCTCCATTTTAGCAATGCAGTTGTTAATTAATTAATTAAAAGGGAAAGGGCTAGTTTATGCATATTTGGAGCTAGCTGTATAGTATGTGTGAGAGGCTGTTAGATTTAGAAATGTGCTATAGATACATATTCTTTTTGAGAAGACCAAGCATTTTTGATGACATCAGTGAATTAAACGTAGCCACTGTTGCCCAATATATAGACCGTATCATAGTCTTCGATGCCATCTCAGTGAGTAAGCAAAGAAGTCAGAAATTACAGTGTTTGTCTAGATGGCATCGAAAACCGTAATAAGGGCCGCAAACCAAATATACGTATTTGGTTTGCAGCCTGTCAGTTCAATTAATTTCTCGAGAGATCAGTCAAGCGACAAGCTCATTAACTTTCTCGACTCGCAACTCGATACTTGAGACTTGATACTCGAAACTATCAAGCATCGAGGCTCGAGGGACTGTCAACTTACTTTTGAGCGGTACTGTAAGTATCCATGTTTTGTACTTAACATGAGTACTCATGTTGGTTCTTTTGTTGTTATGTTTCAAGTTATGCACAGGTATCAATCAAGCTACGAAACAGAGGACAAGATGCATATAAACCAAAAGAATATGGACAGTCTATAACAGTGGAAAGAAGGATCAGTAGTGATGGCAGTGGCTCTTACAAACTCAAATCACATGATGGTAGGTGACATGAAGCAGAACAAAGAAATTCCTAGTGGAGATTCTTGTAAACTCCAGGATAATCTAAGATGAAGTTGTACAGTATAGTTACATGTCGCTGAAGGGTGAGATTGATACTAATTTCACCTACCTCTTTTGTACCTCTGTTTTCATTTCTTCCAACTGTTAACATTACAAGCTTACTAATGGCCCAACTGTGGCCATGCAGAAGGACACAATAAATGATACGTGTAAAGCAGCCTCAGTAGAGTGTTTATTTGTTTATTTATTTATTTATTTATTTATATCTGAACTAACTTATAGTCAATTGACATGTCTTTATGTTCTTGAAAAGGAGAATTTCAGTTTTTAACAATGAATTGCATTTTGTATTGTATTCTTTGTTGCAGGTAAAGTCATTTCTCAGAAAAAGGATGAGCTCAATCACATTCTGGACCAGTTTAATATCCAAGTAAGCTACAGAGTGAAATTAGGAAATGTGGTATATGTTATTGATGTTAGACTAAGAGGGAAAAATCCTTTGGTGTATGGTGCCATCACATGTATGTTTTCTGTACATAACCACTTGGGTGGAGAGCTTTGCTCTATGTACAGTACATTAAGTACCTTTCCCAAGAAAATATGACAATAGACTCAGACACTACCTACACCTGTAGACAGTAAATTAACAATCACCCCACTGTATTAATCCCTGATGGTGTAGTGGATATCATGCCTACAGTAACTAGTACGCAGGGGATTTGGGTTTTGTTTCAATAGTTGTTCACTGGCAGGGAACTCAATAATAGACACAGAGAATGGCACTATTCCAGCACACGTTTAATCCGACACGTCCAATTCTACACCAGGTAACTCGATGCTAGACTGATTACACAATTCGATTAACAAAGACTCATTCTAAACAATCACTATTGTTACAGGTTTGAATCCTGTTCAGGACACAAAGTTGTTCTTTCATTGTAAAGACGTGTGTTGAAAGCTGCTTGCAAGTTATTTACATCTTTCTATCATTGTTTCTAGGGCTTTCCTGGCTAATTTAATAAGTTCTCTTCTTGTAATATCCTCTTTGAAATACCACATTTCAATTTCTGTACTTTAGGTGGATAACCCAGTATCTGTGTTGAATCAAGACACCAGCAGGAACTTTCTGAACTCTTCCGATCCTAAGGATAAGTACAAAGTAACTACATTTATAAATGTTTAGACTACAGTGTATGATAAAAGGACTGTGCATGTGGGGAATGCTTGAAATACTTACAGTAGTAGTATACACCAAATGACCATAATTCATTTGCACCTTTATACTGTCAGATGTTTCACACAAACCCCAGTAAAGTATATATTTTCTGACAGCTTAAATGTTGTAGATTATGAGTTATATTCATTAAAATAAAAAAAGTTAAGGCTTTCCAAGTATAGCGCCCTATTTCTTAAAGTACAGAGATTCACTAATCAAGTTTGTTTCTGGTTGAACTTTAGCAGGAGGACGCAATCAACATTGCTATGTCTTCTGGACGCCTCTCTAAAAAAAACGTGGTTGGAAATTCTGATTACTTGTCTAGTTTGTTTCCACGCACAGCTTAACTTTGAGTTTTGATGAAACACGCATTCCCTGCTAAAATAGTCATCACATTTGAAAGAAGCATAAAATAAAAATTCCTGTGCAAAACCACCAGCGTTCTATCCGGGCGTATTCTCTATGAAAAAGAGATAGTTTTCCATTTGATTGTTTTACAGGTTACAAGAAAAGTAACCAAAATCAGTTGGAGAGTGTAATACCGTTCGCATGTGCATTAACGTGCTACAAGATCTATCTAAATGTGCACCATTGCAATGTTCTTTGACACGTGCATGTTAGTTATGGGGTGTGTAGATTGCACACACGCTTGCATCAAAAAACCCTTTCCAGCCTCCTTAAAACTGCAGTGTACATGACTGAGATATTTCTGGATACAGGTAGCCTGCGAGTAGGTTCACTGGTTTGGGCAGGGAGTCGCAACCAAGAGCTGGCGAGAAGAATGGGGCAAGGAAAAGTGAGCCTGCATGCGAGCTATTGATTTTTTAATTCCCCGTGTTCGCTGATAAACGCAGCAATCCAATTGGTTAAAATTGACAGGGTACAGATTGAAGCCAGTGCATTAGTACATATTCTTAGTGCATTTCACATCACGCGAACTGTAGTCTGTAGACTTTGTCCAAGGAGCGTTCCTCAAGCTTTTTATTAATTCTGACTTAGTTTTGAACTAAAACTAGAGCAGAAAATAGCGTTAAATTATTTGCTGGAAGGGAGGGATGTTTTCGCAGTGATGCCGACCGATTATGGTAAGAGTTTATCAGCTTTTCTCCACAGGAGAAGATTTGAGAAGGAGAGTATCCGAACAGTGTGATTCTAGTTATTTGCCCATTGATAGGCCTGATTGAAGAGCAGATTAAGGAAGGACAACCCCTCAGTTTGACCTGTGCTTCACTGCAAGATGTAAATGATCTTTTAAGCGACAATCTTTGGCCACAACTTCTGTTTGCATCATCAGAGAAAGCACTTGACAATGACTTCAAGGGGATCCTAACAAGTTGAATTGATAGTCATAGATGAATCACACACTGTTGTGATCTGGATGGGCAGAAATGGTTGGTAGAAACTCAAGCTTTCGCTTTTAGCATGAAGAATTAATTTGAACATCGGTCGTGCAGCGCACGTCTGAAATTCTCAACATTTTTTGTTTTTAAAGAGCTTTTTTCACCACAGCTTGAATGGAAATTTATTGCTATTGTACTCTCTTTCACATTTCTTTCATCTGATTCCCTGTATTTTGGAATTTTAGGTTTTAAAAGTGAACTTTATTTTTGCACACTGGATTTCCGCATATTAATTTCCGGCAACCATCATGATTTTTTTGTTTAGTTAATTCGCTTCGTTCAAATATATTCTTTGGAGTCTTATTCAGCTACTACAGAACTGCCGAGAAAAGAACTAAATGGCTACTAAAAGCTGAAATACGATTGGTCTCAAAGTAATTATTAGCTTGTTTTGTCATCTTTTTGACTTACAACTTTCAACTTCCTTTTGTAGTGCTGTAATATATTTCGTTGTGCGACAAAGAGATTATTTGCGTACTTGTTATCGAATTGGTTTTCACGTGTTTCTTTTGCTTTCATTATTTGTTGTTTTCCAAAATTGCTAGCCATTATAGTACAAGAATGGAAGTTCTGTTGTGCGCGGTTTCGATTTGTCCCCGAATAAGTCAGTAGTTAAAAGTTTACTCATCGTGCCATCCTCCACGAAAATCTCCACGTATCGTGTTTATTCACATTTTTCTTCACTCCTATTGGATAGTTATTTGACACAATCATGTGAAATGCTGACTTGACACCTTGTGAGGGGCGGAATTCAAAATTCAATAGCTCGCGTGCAGGCTCACTTTTCCTTGCCTCTTTCTTCTCGCCAGCTTCGCCAGACAAGTGAGCCTGCTCGCAGGCTAGGATACAGGTTATCCTATCAGACAGAACTTTACTATTCAATAATAATAATAAACAGTAATAATGATAGAAGTCAGCCTTGTAATTCAATAGCTTTCTTAAAATGGCAAGAAAACCACTTACTGTCAGGGACTAAAAAACTAGTGGCCTTCTTTAAATTCAAGTACAAATATTTAATTATAAATGCTAATCTAGTAAGTAACTTTGTTTAGCCAGGGTAGCCTATTCAACTATGAGGCTGGTATTCATAGGGGCCCTGGGAAATAAAGGGATTTACAATAATATTCACAGCTAAAAATTGAAAAACTTACTTTGAGTAAATAACAAATTATAAAATAAATTACATGACTGCTTTTGATTGTCAACTGTACTTTATTAGTTCATTTTCCTTTTTTGTCAGTTTTTTCTCAAGGCTACCCAGCTAGAACAAATGAGCACAGATTATGAGCTGATTATTGAACAGCAGGATATCATCAAAAATACTTTAGAGAAGAAACAAGAGGTATGTTGACACCATCTCACCTCAAAACAAGGAAATTATCTTCAATTTAAAGGTCAAGCATGCGCATGCTACTAGCACAATAATTGATCAGATTGTGACAAAGGAAATTGTAACTAACAAGGCTGTTGCTTAACAATATTTCAAGGAGCCCTGAAGGGCAAAAGCCAAAAAGTTACGCTCCCAACAGGTAATGTTTTAGGAGCGGCTGCAAAAAAATTGGGTGCCCAAAGGACTTTCTTAGGTGCCCCAGGCTGCTGGGCTCCTGTTAGGCAGCAGCCTTGACTAACAGTGGTTTGAATTAGCACATTTTTTTGTAATTCTATTTCTCAATGTAGTTGTTCCTTCCATACTATTTAGTTTGATTGAAAAGATACATGTATATCAAACACTTTGAGACAGTGTTGCATCAGATTTCCAAACATTTTAACTTGTCTCAAAAACTTTAATACTCCACCGCACAAAATATTTGGAATTGTGATGAAATACTGTCACTTATGTATGGTGTATTCTGTCATAGCATTGTTCAGACTAGGAAGCATAGTGGTTCACGGGCTTTTAGCTAGATGGGTGTCTAGTGTCCTGTGGACAGCCACTTTCTAAAGAAAATTGTTCTATTTTTCACATGTTGCCTTAAAAATTTCCCATTTTAGCAGGTCCTAGAACACAAATTGATGGCCTTTTTTTCAAATTCTGGCCTGGTGGTTTATGAATATTAAGGACATGAAAACTCCTTGTTAGACTCCTTAAATAGATGAGCTTGGGAACTGCTGCCTAAAGTGTTAGCAGGGAGCAAAAAGCCATAAGCTGAAGGAAGGTATCCATGGTAACCCTTGAAGTGGGAACCACTCCAAGAAGTGGCTGCTAACTGGCACTGTCACACTGAAACGTATCAGTGTCTAGAAACAACTAACCTGACTGAATACAGTACCGCCTGAAACTATTTATCCTTTTACTGAGGTTTTACCGCGACCGATTCGACACTGTGTTCTCGCCTCAGCAATGACGCGGCATGCCGAAATTGTACTGAGGTTTTACGTAGGTTTGCCATGACATAAAATACCACAGTAAACAGTAAGATGCGGTAGGCTATCAGACCTTTTGTTTGAACTCCTTAATTAAACTTTACAATGCCAACTTCACGCTCCGCTGACGAATCATTTATTCGTCATATTACTAAAAGACCCTGCTGTAGCTTGTTAACTTCACAGGAAACCATTACCATGGTGTCGCTCCTTTTTATGATTTTCTTGTCATGTAAATGGGAAGCGAAATGTAAGTGTTTTTGGTTAAAGATACATTATCAAATAATTTGTTGTCTTGTTGGCGGCGTGGTGCGAAATACTTAGCTTCAATGCCGTTCTGTTTGGTTTGAGTATTTCCATCTCTGATGCAAAAGTAATTCCAGGGAAGAAAGTTTCTTCCAAATAAATAATTTTCTTCAGAGTCCGGAAAAAGCAGTCGATAAGCGACAAGCCAGATTACAGTTACAGCAAGTTTTTAATTCACATGTAATTTCACATGTTTGAAGTCATGTCGCATGACAAATCACGCTTTTGTAGTCACATGCACATGTGTCGGTATGCGTTGAGAGTTGTTTATGTGAATTGGGAAGCTTGTGAAAGTTTGCATCCATCAACAAAAATGTGTCAAATGTCAGAATACGTGCAGCTGAGAATGCTCTCTAAAATTTGCTAAAGCTGTTCCGGAATTGTCAAAATTGATAGAAAACCCTGGCCAAGTAATATAAGCCGTTTCAACGGGACGGCTTCCTCTCGGTGACTTGCCTCGTAGCAGCCGACCGCCAACAGCTGGATAGAGGAAAGGAGACACTTTGATTTCATTCATCAGAAGTTAAGCTAGAACAAAACAATGGTTAATATCGATGCCTATGTTTGCAATATTGTGTACATGAGAAATCGTGAATCTGCATTTTGAAAAAAAGGAATGTTTTGCGATGGCCATGCATTAATTAAGATCTGTGAGAATTTCTCATGGTTGGAAACTTTGGTTTTCATTGTTGTGCGATGCTTGTAATTATAACATTGATGCCTATGTCTGCAATGTATAGAGTTATGTCCGAACGCATTATTACGTTTGTGAAAATCATGAATGAGACGTTCCAAAAAATTTCCACATCTGGGGGTGGAAAGATAGATTCTGACACCCTAGTTTTTTGTTGTCGGAACCTTTAAAGTTTGCATCCGGGAGTTCAAAATTTTGTCGGCTTCTTTGAAAAAAAATATTCCAACAGGCCCTGTTCAGAGGTTACCCTCCACAGGGGGGGTCAGATTTTTGTTTGAATGTCCCAATCGGTAAAAGTTTTTTTGCGGCACCAGTTCCGAGGTTTTGACGATGGTTCTGTGAGAATCAAGGACGCAAAAACTTTGCCAGTTGTTCATTCAAAGCATTCTGTAACCTACACAGGGTAGAATTTACTTGATGCGATGATATATATTTAATAAAGTATCTGGCTAATGAAAAAAATTGTTTTGGCTATATAGCTAGTGAATCAACCTGCCACTAGCCACTGCGCTAGCAAGCTGAAAAGTTAGTCGCAAGCCCTGTAAACAAGTTATGAGCACGGAAATTTCATGTATAAGGGAAATCGTTAGGGAAGCACTTTTTAAAGAAAGGAAATTAGCTGCTATTGTTTCTTCACTGCGGTATACTGCATCTGGCCTGCCGCGGTGTTCGGTTGCGTACATCCAAGACGAGGTTGAGGAATCCATCCTACTCCAGGGAATTCATGGCAGAACCCTTCGGCAAGGTTGAGGTTTTACCGTGTGCTAATTGGTAAATATTTTCAGGCGGTACTGTACTTACCAAGAGACCAGTAAACCAAGAGAGAGGGAGCAAGAATCTGCAAATATTATTTAGTACAAAGTGTAATGAGCCGCAAAGATCAGCTAACAGAACTTCACATTCAAGTAATGCTGTGAAGCACAAGAGCCCTGTAAATCCTCTGTGTGCTGCCCTGCAAGTCATATACTGTCAAAGGGGAAACAGCTGGCTATATTGGTTCAAGTCTAACTTTGCCTAGATTATATTTAGCCACATTAATAATTGTTGTACTTTTCAGACACTTCCAGCAATGCAGCATCAAGTACATCTGCTGGAGGAGAAGTACAAAGATATTGCACAGTTGAAGAACATGAAAGAACAGGTTGAAGACCTGAAGAAGGAACGAGTGTGGGCGGAAGTTATAGAAGCTGAAAAGGTAGTAGTAAAAGAAACTGTTGTCTGTCAAACCACTGATTATGGTTTTTTATTTGAATCACATTCAAAAGTCATCACATGTTAATGCCAATGGTCCTGATGCAATAAAGACCACATGGTATTTTCTTTATGTTCCCAATGATGAGATCATCCTTGCGCACACAGGACTGGCATTGTACACTTGTGTTGTGCATTGTTAGTGTGCCGACACTCAAGGGACCCACCTGGCTGCAGTGTCAACTGGGTGGGCTGAGGGAACAGTGATATTATTGTACTACTCCAAGATTACTGGTAAAATCTTTCATGTTTTTGTTGTACATGTATGTTTATAATAGTCAATGCGCTTAGCTGCACTTGCTTAAACTTAAAGAAACAAATACTACAAATAAATAGCTTAGGCTTACTAGTGCCAACTGGTGGGGGGCAGAACAGCCTGGCTCACTACTTACAAGAATTACTGAAGCGTTGAACTAGGGTCTACCAAAATACATCTTCAGCTTAGTGGACAGAGCGGGACTTGAACCTGCAAACTCTGGCTATGCTGCCCCCACATAAATCGCATTCCATTTAAAGATTGTGTAAAGTATTCTTTAGAAGTGTTTGTACTTTTCTTTTTTCTTATACATTAGAAACTTGGTCCACTAGCAAAAGAAGAAGAAAATCAGAAGGCCAAGCTGCCTAGATATGAAGAGAAAGTGACAGGGTGTCAGGTACATGGCTATATTTTCAAATTATTTTATTTTTGGTGTGTCTTTTTAGAAAACAACTCCCTTTGATCAAATGGCGCCATGACCACCATAAGCATAAGCCAGTTGCTGACTATCAGGACGGAAACTCACACTCACTTTCTAGGAATTTTTTCATGTCAAAATTCATCTGTACATATTGAAAACTTTTTCACAATACATGTATTGTTGGCCCCATTGGTAAGTAAGACCTAGTCTTTTATCTATTTTACATTTTGTATGTTCCCAATGATGAGATCATCCTTGCGCACACAGGACTAACATTGTGCACTGTTAGTGTGCTGACAGATAAGGGACCCACCTAGCTGCAGTGTCAGCTGGGTGGGCTGAGGGGATAATAATATTAGTACATGTACACATATTATTGTAAAACTAATAAATAGTTTTCCGTTGAACTTAATTGCTCCCCATCACCCAGCACACCCCCTTTCCCTGCTCCCACTCCTCCCCAGATTAAACTTTAGTTAGATTTTAGATGCTAGAATGATTTTCAATTCAGTAATACACCCTGTAAGCGTGTACAAATACAATGTATATTAAGTGAATAAAAGATGTTGAATTTTCTGTCTCTGTGGATTTCTCTTTTCCACCCACCCACCCTTAATTTTGTGAAAAGTGAAGTGACATAGAGGTGTTGATATCTATCTTTATGTAGTGTGTCTTCATTTCTTCAGTGCTAAGAGTGGCCCAAATCAAGCTGTGTTGTTATTGTAGTGTTGGTTGGGAGAGACTCATAGTAAGTTCCTTGAGTTAGAATCACTTGTCCACTGCAGGAGGAAGTTAGAAAGTTGGAGGAGGAATGGGGAAAAGTTAATGAACAGTTGAATGCCATTACTGAGGAGGGTAAAGAATTAGGTGGACAACAGCAAGCAATATGTCATGAATTGAAGCAAAAGAAAAACGTCTTCAGAGAAAAACAGGTATTGTAAAACTTTGGGAAAAATCTTTGGCCACTTTTTATTTTGCTTTGATGTTAGGTTCCCAGAACTTCTATTGTAGAAATAATATTGGGTACATTGTTGGTGTGTATCTCTAAAGTACAGTGCAACCATGCAAGAAGTAAATGACATAACCTAGATTTCAGGTTCCGTTGACTTCTGTTCTGGATTCATTGTATTAACAGTGGCTTATTGAACAGCACCTAGGAAGGACTTCTTTCTTTTTTTATTTTAATTTTAATTTTTGTTACTATATTACTGCATTCCTACATGAATGTAGGACTTCTTTCTAGGATACTATTACTGCCTGTGTGTGATGTCATTCTGTTCAGTAGCTGGAACACAAATAATCCTTACGCAGCTGGGCATAAAATATTTATTCACTTGTCAAGTTATGCAAGTGAAGTATGATCCTCGCAGTAAATTTTCCAATTTAAGCAA
>CM042749.1:428077-446329 GCA_022496165.2 Catalaphyllia jardinei | reverse complement strand
TCGCAAAAACTAAGACCTAAAACCCCCTTCAAATCTCAAAAACTAAGACCTATTTTGCTCTGAATCAGCAATGGTGTTGGAAAGCAAACAAATTGTTTGGTTTTGATGAATGGGCTTTTCCCCGTTCGGATAGCTGCGCTAAAAATAACGCGCATCACGCTCATTAACCGACGATGCGGCCGGTGAATTTTATCCGCTTCGGGAATAAAAATGAATTTCAAGAAATTTGACAAATAAAAAATAGTTCAGAAACCACGTGAATGATCAATCATAAAAAAAAATATGAATTTTGACAGAAAGTATGTAGTGGAACACATTGATTTGCAATGTGATTGTTTTTTTTTTTAAGAAAAGCAATCCTTTAGAGTGAGTCTCGGTACTTTGACACTGTTTCATCTACATTTATTTTAGTGCAAAATCCTACGAGGACATACAGCAAATTCCAGTGCAAGGTGCAAAGAATATGTATGTGCAGCTAAAGTAATAAATAATTTCGGTACCATAATTATGAAATAAATACAAATTGGTAGAACTGAAACTTAAATTGAGAGATAATTATTTCAGTACAGTACCTGCTTTGCAACAGATGAAAACTGTTTATTCCAGTCAAACTGGTCCTCACCAACGATGAAAGAATCCTGCCAAGAAATAAAGGTAACCATAAATTCATGGGGCAAAACTTGACTGCATTTAAGGCCACAACTAGTATCTTAATGCTTACTTGTTTTAATTGTTCCTCAAACGTCTCAAAAGTCAGAGGACCTTGCGATATAAACGATTCCAGATGCGTCCTGGAGCGGGAATGAAGAGCAGTAAATGGTTGAAGTTTAAGGTGGTATTTTTGCACACAGTAAATCAACAAAATATCTTGTGCCCACCCAGCAGCAATGCTTGCACTACAGGACTTACACCCTTCACTGAGGAGGGAATGAGAGCGAGCGACCTCAGACTATCCTAGAAAGAGGCAAAGTTTTCACAAGTGTTCTCGTAAGACACGCTTTTTCCGCATTCTGACTGCATGCAAATTGGAGTAGTGTGGCGAGCGAGGTAACCCAACTATCCCATGCTTCATCGATTTTTTTTGTTCTTGCTTTACATTTTCACCAAATGAGGACTGCAGATGGGTAATAACAAAGAAAAATGAAATTAAGACAAATTTGTCTCCATGTACTGTAAAATTACCTGAACTATTGTAAGAATTGTGTGGCAAAAAAGAAATTATATTTTTTTGCAAAAAAAACACCTAGCTAATAATAACAATAACGACAATAACAACAACAACAATAACAACGACAATAACAACATCATCATTATTGTCGTTGTTATTAATAGCAACTTAGACTTTAAAGCTTATATTTGGTTCTATTATGATGTCCACCATGCCAAAATGGAGCATTCAGAAATACCAATTATAATCTATAAATTTTGAAACATATAGATCCTATCTTTTTGAGAGCAGAAATACCTATAGATCATATTACTTAGAGAACGAAAAATGTTAAATAATTTTTTTACAAACAGCTGATCCTACAAAGCCTTTTTACCCTTTTTCCAAAAGACATAAAAAGCCTCTCACCCTTTTTCAAACTATATTATAACCCCAGCCCTAGATACCTCTTCTTGACCCTATAACTTTCCCCAAATAAGCCATTTTACCCTTCTCCCAATACCTACAGTATACATGTATAATTAACCCCAAGAAACCTTCAAACTGGTTGCTTTTAGTTAACCTATTGACATTTCTTTACTTTACTTCATTTCATTTTACTTCTTTTAATCTGTTATTGAGCTGGAGAGTGCTGTGTTACAGAAGTCACTCCCTTAATTAACCATTAATATTAACATTTAATTTTTTTAATTATTGTTATACATATACATTCCCACCCTCACATACACAACATTTCCTTTTACCCACTGATTTTTTATCAGTGGAGTGGGAACCCTGTTAAGGGATTCCATATTCAACACCTATAATGCCACAAAGGTTGCAATACCAACGACAATACCAACCACAATAACAACCACAATAACAACCACAATAACAATAGCAACTTAGACTTTAAAGCTTATATTTGGTTCTATTATGATGTCGACAATAACAATAACAATTACGACAATAAAAACAACAATAACTACAACAACAACAAAAACAATAACAACAACAATAACAATACCAACAACACCCACAATGACAATAACAATAATAACAATACAATTTATTGCTGCCGATAGGCAGCCTTCACATTCTTGAAGCCATCGAGAAATTTTGGTTCGACGGTTCGACCCATCGTTCGCATTAAGAAACAGCCAATCAGATATCCTGTTATATAGTGCAGTCTAGCCAATCAGCAGCTGTCTTATAAGAAAAATTGACATGTGCTTGCTCAGCGGAAAATCGTGCTCGCTCAGCAGAAAATCGCATGTGCTTGCAGCAAGTTATAAATACAGTTGATCAGAGTCAAGGTTTCGCTGTTTTCAGGTGAGTTTTGGCACTTTTTGCTGATATGTTATGATTACTTCTATTCAAGGAAGCATTCATCATGGTTATGAAGCTTTCAGTGAGCATTCTAGAGGCCAACAGTGTGCATTTATGTCACTTGCAGGTTTGCTTTTCAATCGATCGAATTCGGTCCATTTATGGACACAAACAAAAACATCTTATGTCATGGAGATCGCATGTATTTACATGCACTAACCAATTAATTGGTACCGGATACCAATAGTCTTTCAATAGGGGAGCTGCCGGAGGTGGCAACCTCGCAGAACAATGTTGAATACTAATCATTCTAAAAATCAATTAAAAAGCCCTTATTATTACATGTTGCGTTAAACAGTGTTATTCGTTACACCTTCCGTTTTCATTAACCAATATATTTCTTTTCCACTTTTAGCAATTCCTTCAAGCATAATCCCAACAAAAACTTTAGCCACACCAGTAGCTACTTGTTAATGTTATACTCAAAGAACATACATGTAGCCACGTCATTTTGCAAATAAAATAAGTTATATTTTTGTTGAAGTTCTCATTGTCATATTTGCATTCAAAAACACCGTTAACGACAGCACTCACTTCTCAATGAGAACTGCTAGTTTAAAGAGGGTAGCATGGAATAGTTACAGACTGAAGTTAATAAACTTGTGGTCCTCTATCTAAAATTATGTCCAAGTTTATGGTAGCATAAATTGATGTTAGTAAGCCTGAGAAGTAGGCCCTATGTAAGCACACTCATTGTCATACTAGCAACAATCATGTCTCTGTTGCACAACGTGCAACATTTGGATAAGCCTTCATACTAAGTAATGGTAGATACTAGTCCAAAGTACAGATAGAACAATGAACAGTAACCAATAGTTTGATTATAATGTATCCTTCTCTTTGGCAAAGTCCACGGTAACCTAGCACGATATATTTACTACTCTTCACAGAGGTTCCATTCATACTATCACATGCTCATCATGCTCATGTGCTCCGTTGATTCCCGCAGTCATTCCTGTAGGGTTTCGGTTCACTCACAACAGCACTTTTCCCTCCCTCTCACCCTTAGTTCTGTCTGGAACCTTAGTTTGTTTCTGTCTTTCGGTTTTTACCTAGGTTTACTATATATTTAGCACAAACATAAATGTTTTTTGCATGCAGATAATTACTGTATTCCCCTCCATCCATATGTATCTTTAAGATTAACGTGTACATTAAAGTATTTTACTGGACTAGGTCTCATTCCTTCATTGGATTCCAGGGATGTAGATCTGCTGTCTTGCTTCCCAATAAAAAGAGTGGCAGGGAAGTACAACTCCTGGCTGCACTTTACCCCACAGTAAGGCTTAGCCCTTAAAATATCTACTCCAGGGTGTGGACCCCTGGTCACACCTGATCTGTACTCCACCCAGGAGGGGCCACCCCTCTTGGTTCCCCTTAGGCTCTCCTAGTGACTGGGGGATTATAATGATGGGCCTCACCCCAGAGACTGATAAGGACCCCTGTCCAGGGTGACTACCCCCAGTATCACTTGATCACGTCTCGCCCACAGGAGGGCTTCTTTCCTGGTCCCCTTACCCCTAGAGTTAGGTGCTTCCCTGCCACCAGAAGTTGCCCATTACCTTTTGTGTATTTTCTGTGTGACCCCCTGCTTAGAGCCTCAATGCAAAACCACTGCCAATTGGAAGAGTTTATTAAGACAAGAATGAGATTCAAAAGCCAAGGAAATTTAAAAATTGTATAAATTAGATGAGTTGAAAGCATAAATAATAGAACTGAACACATGGCTTACATCAAATCTTCTGGTTCTTCATCACTTGAATCATCTTTCTCAAGAACAGCAAATTTAAACTTGTCTAATGTCTGGTTAGGTTCCATATCACAGTCAGTTGGTATGAAGTCAGCTTTGTGCTTCCACCAGACGTTCACAGCAATGTTACGGTCATATGACCGCACTTGGTGATACCTGGTGAGGCAAAGCAGTGTTAATGCATCTTAGTCTATCACCCATTCAAGAAACGGTTGAAAAAGGTTTTGTTATCATTATGAGTCTCCAATATATAGCAAACTGGTTACTTTTAAACCTGACCAATTTTCAGCTATAAATCATCTTTTTCAATGTTGATTAAAAAGTAAGCCCTGAATCAAGAATTCTGGAAATCTTGGCTTAAGGTTAATGGTAACTTGATACTTTTTTGGTTTGCCCTACTGGACGATTCCAGGGGAAAAAAAGCAAGTTCTAGTAAAGAAGTCCTATAGTTAAAACAAGTGTTTCCACTTGGATGAACCGGAAACACAGTGTTTGCCCCTGTACCTTCTGAAGATTTGGCTAAATGGAAAATGCTCTTAACTTTTTTTTCTGGAAAGCACCTCTTTATAGCTTACACTTAACAGAAAAGCCCAAAATAGAGTTTGCACAAAGCTCACCACTTGTAAGGAATAAAAAGACAATCTCCAGGTTCCATGGTCACATTAAAGTACTCCACGTCTTTCAAACTGGGATACTTGACAAAATCAACCCTGAAATACGAAACAAAACTTAACATTTCATTCAATCTAGTAGCACTGAAGTTGGCAATGGAGCTCACATTTTGGCTTTTAAATACACACTAGTGACTACAAATAAAAAATTGTATCATCGTACCGATCAACATCTACTCCAGAGTATCCACCAGAAGGAAAATCAATTGGTACCTATATCAATAAACACAAGTTACTATTAATCACATAATTATTATTTTTTCAACAACAGCAACAACCATTTCTATTTGCTTTGTACAACATTTGTTAGTGTGAGTTGCAAACCATGTTGTGACATTACGGTGGCATGTTGGACTCTAGTCTGGTGGGGAAACTCTATTTTTGGCACTGACAACACAACACAAGACATGCTGTTGAGTCTGTATGTCATCATATTATTAGCCTCTACGTAGCCATTTCAACACTATGTCACATGTCAAAAATTTACCCCAGCCGAGCATCTAAAGGGTTGAAAATTGTGCTTCACTACAATGCACACGCTGTTTCATTTCAAATTTTCTGAGCTGAACCATTTCAAATCATGGTACGTACCTCTGGTCTAATTAACAAATCAGAAACTACACTGTAGCTGTCAATAAATAAAGTAAAATAATGACATCTAATCAAGCTAGTGCCTCACAGTACATAATCTCAAGAGTACAAATGGATTAGAGCATCACACTGTAAGGGCAACCTGACAAAATCAGGGAGTGGAGGTTGGAGGAAGGGGGATGGTGCTAGGGAATTATGTTCTGAATTAGCTAACCATTGTATAGCATCTACCATTGTATAGAATGTACATGTCTGCTGAACAAGCATTGCATCAGATATAGCTTTGGTAGTTGGAAGGTGCATATATGTTGTTTTGAAGTAGTGACTTGTCTCTCAATTTACGCTTTAATTTCTAGTTTAACACACCTTGCCTTTGTATTTTTTGTAATCTATAAATAAAAGTTCTTTGGTTCCACTGAACAAACAATTGATGTTGTCAACATCGTCATTATGCAACACTGACTTGGTACCACCACTGCTGAACCACATGACCTAATCAGCAATAAACAATTCAACATAACAATGAAATTAGTTTGAATGAAGAGTGCTACAAACACATCTTACAGCACTCTTTCAGACAATAACATCACTGATTGTACAAACATTTCAATATTAACACCCGCTTTTAGTGTTACGTGCATGGGCGACATCTTCGTTCATCTTTCGACATGCCATCTTTTGACATGCTATGTAATGGCTGTTTAACTGTGAAACAGGCAATTTTTCATATTATTACCGGAAGAAATGACAAATAAATGATAATAATTATCATTTATTTGCTGACCTGACATAGCTGAAGAAGTTTGTGAACATTGCATGTTTCCAGATTTACAGGATAATTAAACGATTTGTTTGTAGTCAACTATGGCGCGTTTTTCCTATCAAAATATATATATAGTCAATCAGCCCCTCAATGATGACTTCCGGTAGAATTATGCTGCTAACACGTAAGCATTCGAACGATGTAAACATTCAAACAGTCAAATTAACTCTCACAAAATGACTTCTTGATACTCCTAACCTTAGTTTGATGACAAATAAATTCATATTTTATCACTAAAAGTTGAGTTCGACTGTAAAAGAGTCTGTTGTGGTAACATTTTGATTTTGGCCAGGTTACATAGCATGTCGAAAGAAGGCATGTCAAAAGATGAACCAAAATGTTGCTTATGCACATTAAACACTGAAAGCAGGTGTAACAATTATTCACCGAAGTGGAGGTAATATATCAAACACGAGAGACAGTGTTTCATCGGGATATCCAAACACTAAGAAGAGAGTTGAAAATACGACGTGCAGCGACATTCGAGGTGTTTGGATAGCCAATGAAACACTGTCTCGAGTGTTAGATATATCTTCTCAATCGAAACAAAAACTAAGGAGTAAACAGAGAAGTAAAATCGTCAAATTCTGTGCTAATTAAGACTTGGCATCCAAACCTGCTTCACAATAAATTGTGATTTCCTTATTAATGAGTTTGAGAATATCCACCACTTTCACCGACACTGAGGTGAATAATTGTTTTATTATATACCACACAAACTGAATAACTATCAGACCAAAGAGTAACTTTCTGAACTTTATTTGTGACAATATACCGACAAAAGCCATTTTGTTTTTCTTCGGCTGCTCGGAAGTGAATAGTACTTGGCTAATCACCTCCGAGCTAGCCAATCAGCACGCGTGAAAAGTACTATTCACTTATGTGGTATATACTAACAAATAATAGACAATTACACCATAAATACAAATTTATTTATTTGTTAATCAATACCTAATAACTGTTTTAAATTGTTTTAAATAATTTAAAATAACAATGAGTGAACAAATAGATAAATAAACAAAACAAAAATTGAGACAAACACTGGACACAATACTAACTCTTTTAAATTACATCCAGGTTCACTGGTTCACAGTAGGATGATTTTAGACTACAAAAGAATTTTTCACTATTGACTAACCGTATCAATTAACATGTCTTTCACAATGTCTTTACACAAGAGTGGTGGTGGCAGCATAACATCCTTCCTGAGATTATAAAGACAACAATGAGAATGAGAGGACAATGTAATATCATTGTCAAACATGGCATGTGAATACAAAGATGATAATAATAATTTATTACTGTCTTTTTAGATACATACCATATACTACTACAATACTGTAAATTACTAATAAAAATTATTATAGATCAGAAAATGTCACCACAATTTAAAATAATTTCATAGAGTTTTACAACAACACTGTAAAACGCAGTTAATGGAGCATGCTTAAAGTGTGGCGTGAGTATGGAGAGCTTAGGCTTTTAGCCACATTTGAAGTCGTCTGTCACGCCGATTGTGAAGAGGTGTTCCCCCATTACGCCAAGCATTGTCTTTTGTTGTCTTGTTGTTGCAGTCGCTATTATTAGTAATACCCAAAGGAACTGTGATATTAATCTATTTTTGTTTAATACCCAGTACATGTAGGTGACCTATAACATTTCAATAACTATTTACTACTTTTAGAATAAATGACAAGTCTGAAGCACACAATAAATCAAGTGGAACCAGATTTAATTGACATTATAAGTAACATCGAAATCAAGTCATACCTAGCATTCAACATGCACTCCTCAAGATATAATAAACAATAATTTAAAAATATGTTTTCACTTTAATATATGATATATAATAATATAGTTACTGTTTACTTATTTCTTTGTTTATATTTTTGAAGTTAGTTTGTAATGTTTCATTTTCAAATAAGAATGCCCAGTTATTATTATACAACTTTCTCCTGATCAAATTGTGTATGACATAAATAGTTTTTCTACATTTATTGGCCTTTAATAATGCAAGAATCCCAGACATCATGAAACTCTGCCACTGAAACTGTGTCAAAGTTCTCTAAAGTCCTCAACTGTGGAAGGTTGATATTATGAGAATTATATTTACTAGCAGAATTCCAGAGACAAAATTACAGCGGTACAAAAAACTCAAAATCAGAAGTCTAGTTTAAAAGGGCTTGGATTATCAGGTTTAGTTGCAGACTGAAAATATGATCACTTGCAGTTTTGAATTGTTTTTCAGCAATCCTTGGCATCTGTTTGAATAATTTGCACTATTCAGTGACCATGCAGACTTGCACACTTAAACTAGTGTAAGTTATAAAATCGTATTTGTATTCAACTTTGGTTGGTAAATTAGGCACTACAAAATATTAAATTGGATAATTACAGGTACATCAGATCAAACTAGATTTTTAAGGAGACTAAGGCTACGTTCCTTTGGGGTGATCTGGATCTGGATCAGTGATCCAAGATCTGTCTGGATCATGGTGTATCAAAAGAACCAGTGAATCCATAACCAGAGTTGATGCACCATGATCCAGACAGATCTTGGATCACTGATCCGGATCTGGATCAACCCAAAGGAACGTAGCCTAACTCTTCATGAAGAGTCTATAAGTAAATTTACATAATTATGTAGATTTCAGTTGACAAAATAAGATTATTATATACATTTTCCAACAAAAAACATAAGGATCCAGTACTGTGTTTTAAATACATAGCTAAAAATTCACCATAACACATATTAGATCATTGAATAATGCTAGCAGCCCATCCCAGTGGCAGAGAGGATATTATTTGTAGGTCTTGTAGTACTATACATGTGAAACAAGAGCATACTAAAGAATTTTTCCAAGTAAACAGGTGGTAAAAATTTAGAAGAAAACTGATCAATCCTGGATACTGCCAATTCTAAAATTATGTTTGTTTATTTATTTATTGCACCAGGCACACGAAACCAGCTAGCAGTTCCACATGGAAAAAAATAATTTCAAAATTAGTAACTTACAGATATACACCAGCTGACACACCACAGCTGCAGCAGTTAACAATGCTATTGTTGTTGTTAAATTATTGTTATTTAGCTTAATAGTATTTCCTTGTCTTCCTTTATCATTTTATTTGGTGACAAAAATAGGGTTAGTAGCCGTAATGAGGATTTCAATGT
The DNA here is from genome assembly GCA_022496165.2 of Catalaphyllia jardinei. Classification (NCBI taxonomy): domain Eukaryota; kingdom Metazoa; phylum Cnidaria; class Anthozoa; order Scleractinia; family Caryophylliidae; genus Catalaphyllia; species Catalaphyllia jardinei. The sequence continues at coordinate 436,783 of CM042749.1, read as the reverse complement.
TGTTCCCCTAATGTCACAACAGGATATCTACATAGACACAAGAACCATCATTTAAAATAAATAAATAATCAGAAATAAATAAATAAGGGAATCTGCATTTTCAACTACACCTAGTCACTACTGAGATGTGTATCAAATTCCTCTGCTATCGACTAGTTACTGTTACAGCTATACAATAAGTCATGTAGAAGCTGTCACTGGTATTCTCTTCAGGAAAATTGACGCCATCTGCTACGCCTGCACCAGGAAATGCATACTGTGCTATTTTGAACTTATTTCAACTATTTAACAAATAGATTCCATACATGTTGCCCTGCATCTGTCTAGTAATGGATCACAGATAATGTCAAAATGTGGTAAGAACAAAAAAGTGCCACACAAGGTGATAGCCGAGTGTGTCACTGATGTTCTTACCACATTTTGATGTCTTCTGTGATCTGTTACTGATAAAGTGAATGAATGTAATCTATTACTGAAACAGCTGGGACACTCAGCTTTTGTAGATGTTTTATTGTGAAATTGGCAGCTGAGTAACATATCAGGATTTTGCTAAGTTCGTCTTGCTCTTTTTCTGAACTACCACATCATAAAAAAATTAATTTAACCTTGCAACATATATAGGTCTTAATAGGTGTAAATTCCAACCCACTTCAAGTCCTCTTTGATGCCTTTAGGCCCAGAGGAAGGCACTGTTAATTGGCAACACGTAAGCTTCTACTCCAAGCTTCTCGAGAAGCAAATTCTACTTACTGAAGGAACGGAGGAACACCGTTCACCATGTAGATATCCTCCTGTTCATAAGTGGTCACAAACTCCTTGAAGCTTATGTCGATAGCAGGAAATGTTCGAATCTCCTTTTTTCGTTGTTCCGCAGTAATATTGAAATCGTTTGACTCGGGCAGTGACAAGAAGTATTCATCTGTCCATCTAGTAAAAGCTGGTGAGACTTTAGCTCCACCTCGTATCAATACAGGCTTCACAGGGGCGGCGTAAACTTTGAAGAATGCCACAGGAGTTAAAAAGTCGTTGATCACTTCAAGTGAATATTTCACGTTTTGTGATCCCAGTGGTTGTAAATGGCCCGGGTGAGAGTCAAAATTTGTCGAAGGTAACTCATCTTGCGAGAGTTCTGCTACTGGTATCAGTGCAAGTTGAAAATATACGAAGACATGGCATAAGAGAGAATTTCTTCCCATGGTACGTGTTAAATCCACATGCAAACGAACACTTCAAATTGACTTTCTGCATGAAACTATAACTCGTTTGTGATAACTTCATATGAGGATGTTGCATATTCATAGATGACGTCACACGAGGAAGGCTGGGATAGAGGTTGAAGCATGTCCTTGTGGCACAAGGCGAACATTTTACATATTGGTAACTTAAAAGGGTTGATATGGACCAACAATAATAAATGTAACGTATAAGCCAAAAATATAAACACGAAGGAATAAGAGTATAAATTATATACAAGAAAAATATTGATTTACTCTAAGTAAATGAAGTGCGAAGGGCGCATTTACATCAAATATTCGTCAGGGTGATATTTTAAAAGTTCCCAAAATAACATGTGTCTTTGTGCACGTAGTAGCAAAGCTAAGAGAAGACGGCTCTTACTTCGGGTAGAAGACACAGTACACTAAACAAAAGAACGCCGCTAAACAAACCTATTGTCTCCATTGTTTTCCTCGTTCTTTTGTCCTTTTGTCTTCTACTGTTGTACGTCAGCTGTGTCTTCTACACGAAGTAAGAGCCGAGAAGACTGATCACAAGTAGTTTGAGCTACATTTGAAAGCCACTGAATTTGCCGTGTGTGAATTACATGAAATCCTTTCACTAAATGAGACTAAAATATACTATGCGATTTCAGATCAATCCTTATTTTTAAAGAGATGAATCGATTGTGAATCAATAAGAATAGAGCTTTTCCCTAAAATCCAACCAGACCAGAATAGCCGAATTCCCGGCATATCAGCCCCATATTTTGAAAAGCACGAAAAGCATCACAACAGTCAAATGACCGCTCGCTTCGAGTAATAAGAGATGTAGATTTATTAATGGCTTCTAACGTTAAAAAATTTATACTTACACAGAGGTTATTAAATTGATTGAAGAGCGACTTTAAAGTATATATTTACGTCTGATTACTCTGCGTAAACACATAGCGACATTGAATAAAGGAAGATTTTGCTATTGGAAATATTCAGAATATTGAGCTATTAAAAAGCTATTACTGAATTTAACCAGGAACTGACTACCAGAAAAGAAAGCCAAGTATATTTGATAACATAAAAAAGTAAATCCAAACTAGCAGACAAAATCGCAATTATCCGTGGCAAAATCCAAGGACAAATTTTGTCGTGACAATTCGTGACAATTTTTGTCTCGTCTGTTGCATCGACATTGACATGGTACAAGTCTTCAATTCAAATTGTGACAACACTGTCGTCGAGTGGCAACTGGCGTGTTTGAAAAATTGTTCCATTCTCAAAGCGTCTCCCTGGAACACGTGGATAGCCAAACTGGTCATAGATCGTAAGGGGGGAAGTTCCAGCGCCTTGCAGAATTCGGTTGTTCATATAAAGAATAGCTTACCATTGGGTTTAAATTCCATTAGGATTCATTGTGTCAACTGCGAAAATTGTAAAATCTAGTTTCACAACAGGAGAAACAGCTGAGACGCTAAATTTATGCAGTTAAAAGCTTTTATAACATATTAATGACAAGATAAACAAAAATTTGTTTATTTAAACGAGTTTGTCCAGTTTTTACCCAGGACAAATTTTTGTTGGTGGTGCGTTTGAAGTTTTGTCCGCTTCGACCAAAATTTGTCAAGTCGCGACAAACCATCCGCACTTGTCAACGTTGATGATGACAGACATTTTGTCTAAATAAACAAATTTTCTGCAAGTTCGGATCGGCCTTAAACTGGAAAGACTTGGAAAGGAAAACGAATAGAAAAGCACATTAAAGCAAGTGAAATAAATAGCCTTGGGTTATACCAAGAGGAAATGAGGGGACCTCATTTTCTCTTGGTTATACTACGTATGTTGAACCTCACGAGTGCGTGGAGACTTCCCGCAAATTAATTACTATAAACATACTACTAAAAAACTCCAGTGTGTGCAAGCTACAGGTTTGTAGATGACCTTCTTTGGTACCCATGCTCTAAGTAACTGGTTATGGAATGGTTAAAAACTGATTTGCATGTGTAATTAACATGTTTGAATTTAGGCAGGTGCAAAAATGGTGGCAACGTTGATCAGTGAATAACAATAAAGCGGAACTGATGAATGCACCTTTAAAATAAACAACTGAAACTTCTCAAATCACGACAAAATAAATATTTTTAAAAGACAATATCAATAGTGAATATAGATTTGTTTTTATACTTACTGGATAAATTTGGGCACACCGTTCACCATATACACGTCTTGGTCCCTGTAACTCTCCACGAACTGTTTAAAAGACGTTCGTTGTAAATTGCCTTTTGTTCGATTCTCTTTCTTTCCATTCTCAACGTCGATTAAAAAGTTTTCTGATTCAGAAATAGACACGAAATACTCGTCGGTCCATTGGGTAAATGCAGGCGATAAGTTTGCTCCGCCTTTGATCAAGAGAGGAAAACTCGCGGAGACGAAATTTTGAAAGAATTGTCGAGGCTTCGGGAAAGTGAATAATGTTTTCACAGTACTCTTGTTGTGTCTTGCACCGAGTGGTTCCAGATGCCCAGGATAAAAAGACGGGTCGTCATTTGTACAAAGACACTGTCCCAGAAATAGAAACAAAAACAAAGCCGGAGTAATCGAAGATGCAGCGGCTATGGAGGCCATGCTGATCATTCAGTAGTGGCCCACATTAACACAAAAAAGTGTAATACAAAACTACTCGTTATAAATTTGCATATGTGCAAATGCGAATAAAACAGTTAACTGATAGACATGAAAAAATTACTCGATTCTGATTAACTGAGAGCAGTGCAGTTCAAGTGTGAATGAATGAATGACCAGTGCAAATTACGCATCGTAATTCTGGAATATGATTTGCAGAAAGACAATGAGAAATTTTGTAGGCCAATTGATCTCATGTAAAGCAATGACAAAAATTTTCTACAGAAACTCTGAAAAAAGTTTTCTCGAATGTGAAACTGAAGATGGCTTTAAGAAACATCTTCCGGCACTTTTTTCGCGTGAATTTTTTCATGTTTGTATTACTGATAAGTAATCATACGGTTTTTCTCGTTCAATTTGAAATTTTAAAATTGCACTCGTGCAAATTAATTCCAAATTGAGCTCGCAACCATATGATTACCAAGACAAAGTGCCACTATGATCTAATTCTCGATAACCATTTTTTTTACATTTTCTCTCATAGAAGGTCTTTCCTTGATATCTTTCCAAATTTCAATCAATTATGGATATCAGAATTCATGGGTTTTTTTTATCTTTACTTCTGAGAATTTACAGTCGCTCTTAATTGTCTTTGTTTCAAGTCTTGGTGCATGGGAATTGGACAAAATGAAGTCGTTTTCTCAAAAATACCGCACGGGTTGAAATTATAACAACAATTTATAGTACAGCAATTAGCATAAAGAATAAAAAACGTTGCCTCATATATTTGTGCAATTTTCAACATAAACTGTTATTAAAATTTTAACCCCATGCATGCGGCATTTTTGTGAATACAACATATTCTGAAATTCCCAACCGAGACTTGGCAAAAGGAAAATTAACGGCGGCCGAAAATTCTCGGAAATAAAGGTCCAAAAACCGCGAGTTCTAATGCTTGTAATAGATTGACAATAACATACAGAGATAAATTAATTCTTGATTTACTTCGATGTAAATACATTTTCTTCTTCACTTATTGCACTATGGTCAATATTCTCTGAATAGCTTATGTTATCAATGAAACTGAACGATTTTTTTGTTGTCAATCATATTGACGCTTTTCAAGTCACTGGCACTTCCTTGAGAATTGATATTGTTCCAATACGTCTCCAAAACGCCTTTTACTCATGCACCATTCTTCATTGTAGCAATCACGTCATGTATACCGAGCTAAATTGAACGAAGGTAAATTGGTAATTGATGTTTGTATCGACATTAATTATTACTCTGACCTGGTAGCGTGAGGCAAATCGATTCTCTTTTTTGGTGTCATTTTTGTTTATTTCTTACCTCTAGCGTCTTTTTTATCTACGACCGCATTCAATTCTTTCTTTTTATAATCGGGATTTCTTTTTCTACCCGCGACTTCTATTTATACCTAGTACTTGCGGTCAAACCTACGTGTTTTGAGCGCGGCACGAGGCTTATATCAGGGCGCGCGCTGAAGAGACGGAATGAAAAACACAACATCTGCGTCACATCTCTCTATTCACAAGCTATGATAGACTCTGACGAACTTGGATCAAAGTTAATATAATATATGTTAAAAGAAATATCTTAAAAGGGATGCAGAGGAGAGAAAGCCAGGGAACCAAGTTGAACAATTTCAGTAAACAGCAGCTGGGCTCGGTGCGTGGAAGAAATTAATTGTGGGGAGGAGAAGATGAGAAAGAATAGTTTCACGTACCATTGAAGCTACGAAAAGGAAACTTGGATGCAGTATGATCAAAAACATATTCTCCTTTAGGCCGGCTACAAGATGATGTGGTACCTAGTGCTCCCGCGAATTGTATCACCTATAAGCCACGTGCACTATGTGAATGATATGTAGGGGATGAAAATTGACGAGTGACTGAGAGCCTTTTGGACTGTCCGTGTAAGTTAATTTCATGTCACAAGATTAGCTATTTCAAAGGAGCGATGGGAAAAAAATGTAAAATGTTATGTGTAAAAAATATGAGAGGGAAAAAAGGCCTACACGGGGTATTAGGCATTTTGATTGTGCATGAACAATTTTTAGCATAATTTGAAATATGTCCTTTTTAGCCGTCCGGTCAGCCTTTCAGTTGGTTTTATGATTTAAGAAAACTAGCATAATTTCTCCCGGTTTTTTAAAATGTAGCACTGCTAACATAATTCGCATATTTTGATAATTAGCGAAACATTTTGAGTTTTGACAGGTACGTTGATAACCAAAATTCTAATAGGCCAATTTCGATATATTAAAATTCAGGCTATAACAACAGACCTCAGTACGAGGCTCTGGGGAGTAAATACAGAGTTTGTGGGGTTTATTCCCCGGAGCCTCGTACTGAGGGTCCATTGTGTTAGGCTGAAGTTTAATATATCGAATGTGGTCTATTATAGGCTGACATTGCTCGATGTTTAAATGGTATTTGCAGATTTTGCCTTCACTACACAACCGAACACACTCAAAGGTTGAGGCATGGGGGCGTTGGTCAGCCAGGCCCAAGATCTGTTTAATTATGACAATGAACTTACAACAAAGTGGATAAAAGATACAATAAGTAACATCCTACATGGCCCAAAGCCGGACACGTAAACCCCCCAAAAACCCTTCCTTGGAAAAATAGGGACCGTGTACCCCCGACCAAGTGCAGTGGCGCCACCTTTGGGGTTTTAAGGTTGATGTATAAACAATAGAATGAAAAAAACAATTCGTATGACGCTAATTACATAATAAAAATAAACCTTATAGGAAAGTGCTAGTGGCAAGGCTGACCGTAGAATGTCACAAGTTACTCAACCGTCTCTTTTTACAAACGTGTATCCCATGAGCCTTCACGTATTACGCTCGCACCCAGTTCTCTGTTCTGTGTCGGCAAAATATTAATTTATGCCAATATTGATTATCACAAATTACATTTTACAGAACCCGGGAAATAGGGGCCTGGGACAAAGGCGTTCGCAAAGCGGAAGTCCCAATACCTCTCATTGGCAAGGCAAGACTACAAAATGGCATCAGCTATGTCAGCAGCTTCGAGTGAAAACTTGCAACTCTCTCAGAGAAATGAAGGGCCAGAACCAGGCACGATTGCCAGAACCTGTTCCCTGCAGTCAACAAAGGCAAAGTACAGGCTTCTGATTAAAGAAAATGTATTTTGGACTAATTTGCCATGCTTTTTGACGAGGACTATTAAAAAAAGAAGCATAATTCGGAGAATCGAGCATAATTTTAGCATAATTTGGCCAAAAAAGGTTTGGTGCTATCGGCATAATATGCTACTCTTACTAGCACCATCTATAAAAGCCAATGGGGTATCAACTCTTGTTCATTCCAGGGGTAGAGCATTCACCTCCCACCAGTGTGGCCCAGGCTTCATTCTCGAATTTGGGTTAAGTTTGTTGTTGGTTCTCGGCCCAAATCATTTCAATTCGAGATCACGTCATTTTACAATGCGCGTTGCATGTATTATTATCATTGTTATTGTCATTGTTTTCATTACTATTATTATTATTATTATAATAGGAATCCCACAAAAAATTGCCAAGTCTGTTGTTAACGTCCAGTTCAAATCATTTTTACTTTATAACTTTCTAGATTTTTAAATTTTAATATTCTTTTTATACTGTGTTATCATCTTGTTTGCAGCTGTTTTGACTTCTTGTAAAGACACATAGGTACAAAATTATTTCAAGTCAGAAGAGTTTAAATTCGTAATTATTATTATTATTATTATTATTATTATTATTATTATTATTATTAAAGATGAAACAACAAACACATGATAAATTCAATGTTTGGAGTTTGCAATGTTTTCTGAGGCTCGGATTTTTTCCGAGTTCTCCAAACATTGAATTTATCATGTGTTTGTTGTTTCATCTTTAATATACTCACTTTGGAGGTTGGTTGGCTACATCTTGATATGCTTTAATGTGACAGCGTGATGCTGTTAGTGAGTTCATGTGTGCTAGTCATTACTTGGCTGTGTAGCCGCGTGATGCGGTTCCAGTGGAGACCCATAAATTGACCCTTGCTCGCCATAGAGTCTCCAGTAGCTCAGTGGTTAGAGCATCCGACTAGATCACAGAGGTCGTGGGTTCAAATCCCATCTGAGGCTCGGATTTTTTCCAAGTTCTTTGAACATTGAATTTATCAATTTTTATTAGTTTCCCTCCCTTTTCTCTACCGATTTGTTACGTTTGGAGGGTTACCACCTGGGATTTTGTCAGGACTCAGTTGTGACTGTATGTATAGGATATGTTTCGAGAAAGCTTTGGTAATATTTTTGTAGAAAAGCCTATTTTTGTATATCTAGTCTTCTTAAGAATTGTTTAAGAATTTGTTAATTATTGTAATTATTATTATTATTGAAACAAGAAATATGAGTGATAGGAACCGACGTTTCGGTGCATCTTGCGCCATTATCAAGGTTACATAATTAATGATAAAAAGCGGTTTGTAAAAAGGCTAAGTTGAAGCGAATTTGCATAACATAGCGGCAAGCTAATTACTTAAATACTTTAGCACGAAGAGAATCGGACTGCACATTCAATGTTGGTTTAAGCTCTTGAATATACAGCATTTCATTAACAAGGCAGTCAAATTTGTTCAAATTTGTTCCGCTGCGACTCTCGAGGTGATACAGGTGATAAACTTGTTGATGACAGAATCAATAAGGTGATTCGGATACCTCAGCTTTCGGAAAACTCCTCTCAAGCGTTCACACTCCTCTGAGAAATGTGTCCAAGATGATGATAGCCGGTGCGCGCGATCAAGCATGGTGACGAGCAAACCCTGTTTGTAGCGGCTGTCCACATGGCTATGATAGTGCAGGAGAAGACCTGTGTTTGT
>CM042749.1:420577-423077 GCA_022496165.2 Catalaphyllia jardinei | reverse complement strand
GATTTAACGATCTTGGACGTTCGATGATCCCTACCTTTCTTTTCAGAAACAGATTCTATTTACAATTATCTACACATTGTCCAAAAATGAACAAAAGATCAATGTGGAAAGGTAAAAAAAAAATCACGTTTTCTGTCCACGGGACATCGAATCCTGCCATCATGCAGCTGCAAGGTGCGTGAAACTGTGGTCGCTAAATGCGAACTTGTCCTTTATGAAACCTCACCAGTTGACTAAATTTGCTTAATAGGTCCATTTAACCCATATTTGGCAGAGAGCATTCCCTTCAAAGCTCTAATTGCAATATTTTGTGATCATGGCTTGCAGCCACTGTGCCGTTCTTCACTAACGAAGCCCGATTTACTCAGATTTAGGTGTTCTCCTGGGAATGTTCTCTCCAAACCGAAGTCGGTGACCCCCCATTTGTGACATCACTAACTCATCATATTTCAGTGGTACAATTTTCAGAAAAAATAAATGTTAACAAATTTTCGCTTAAGTCAATGAAATATTTCCACAAAGAACACCTTTTTCTTGCGAGGCACAGCAGTTAGCCAATCACAGCGCTACCCTTGAAAGCAGTGCCGATCAAATTAATCTGTCCCTGATATGATAGCTTGCAGAAAATCAATCAAAATCAGGCTACCTTGACAGTTAAAACCCACAATTCAATAGAATTTCAAAAAAAAGATAAAATTTCTCTATTGATCTGCGTTTTGCCTTATTTTATTTAGTTCTGACGTGTGTACATGCTAAGATGTGTTCATTGCTGTAATTTGCAAGACTCGAAATATAACGTGTTTGATACTGTTCACAGCTTTTCCTCGATGCCGACAAGCTGTGCTTCGGGATTTCCCGTGGAGTAACCTTCCATAAACTTTTTATGCCACTCCGCTGGGTAGCTGTCGTCCTTGACTGCAGGCAAGTCACTCATGGCTGCAATATAAGCTGAGAGGACTGAGAACTTGGTCAGGTCAAAGTGTATTTTTAGGCGTTCCATCCATGGCCATATCAGGTAGTCTGCCATACTGGGATTCTCGCCTATGACAAGAAATACCCATTTAGTTAATACATACCATCCTGATATTGTGTGGGAAATTAGGAGTCTGGGTTAAGTTGCCAGGAATAAAAGGGGTGGGGGTGGAGGTTCCCCAGTGAGCCAAATGTTTGGTTCTGCTATTTTGCTGGTTTCTACGACATTATAGTGAGCGGTTACATATGTATGAAAGACCTCTTGGCAAGACTTTTTTGTAGATCAGCTCCAGGACTTTGGAACAAACTACCAAATGATATAAGTTCACGTGATAATCCAAGTCTTTTTAAACGTAAATCTAAGACGAACCTTTTTAAAAATTATGACTTGAGCTAGAACTGAATAAATTTATTATTAAAACAATTGTTATTGTCATTGTCATTGTCAAATTTTGCTCTGATTTACCTGTACAACAATGTGACGGAGATCGTGATTGACTTTCACAACTGCTTTTGTTTTCAATGCAGCACGTGAAAGTTTGTAAATCTGGACGATTAATTGTGACAGACATCTTAATTTAAAATAAGTATGTCATTTCTTAGCAGTCTCGCCTCCGTGGTCGAATACTTAAATCAGATGAAGAGAAATCGTCGCTACTAAAACTTAGAGAATAATTAAAACAAACGGATAGTGTAGAACACGCTTTTTTCATATATGCTACGATCTATTCCTTTTCATCTAAACTTGAATTTAAACTTGAGTTTTAGCATTTTACACATCCGGCGATGTCAACAATGTCAACACTCTAGAGACATTTAATGCGTACCAGTAGAGAATTTATAAGTGAGATTTCTGCTCCTACAATTTCCACATCTTTTGATTTTCATCTTTTCGATTTTCTGGTAAAGGGGAGGTAGATGTGTATCGTATCTGTATGTGTATGTGCTTTTTCGTCACAATCCCTTGTCACAACTCGCCATCGATGCGTCATGATGCATGAAGTTGATGCATATAAGGACAGATTTTAAGTTACACACCACAATTTCAAACCGCTTTAAGAAATAAAGGTTATAATGTAAGACTTGGAAAGTGCAGATAAATTAATGACTACATAAAATTTGGCACTACCAACAGAATGAATGTAACGCAGTATTACTATCTTTTAGATACCCTAATTGTTATTGTTTATGATGTGAAGCATATATGAAATATTTCATACTTGAACTGCGTTATAGATGCAAGTGAAGATTGATCATCGCAGTAAATTTTCCAGTTTAAGCAACTGGAAAGAAGAAGCCTGAAGAAAAATCAGGGCTTCAACGGGATTCGAACCCATGACCTCCGCGATACCGGTGCGATGCTCTACCAACTGAGCTATGAAGCCACACATTGGGAGCAAGGTCAATTTATTGAGTTCATATCTCCCATGAGGAGTGGAATGATGTGAAGCATATATGAAATATTTCATATTTGAACTGCGGTTATAGATGCAAGTGAAGATTGATCATCGCAGTAAATTTTCCAGTT
>CM042749.1:395071-403252 GCA_022496165.2 Catalaphyllia jardinei | reverse complement strand
CTATACAGCACTAGACATCCCTATACAGTACTATACATCCCTATACAACACTATACACCCCTATACAGCACTAGACATCCCTATACAGCACTTAAGACACCTCTATACACCACTAGACACCCCTATACAGCACTAGACACCCCTATACAGAACTAGACATCCCTATACAGTACTAGACATCCCTACACATCCCTATACAGCACTAGACACCCCTATACAGCACTAGACATCCCTATACAGCACTAGACATCCCTATACAACACTAGACATCCCCATACAGTACTAGACATCCCTATACAACACTATACACCCCTATACAGCACTAGACATCCCTATACAGTACTATACACCCCTATACAGCACTAGACACCCCTATACAGCACTTAAGACACCTCTATACACCACTAGACACCCCTATACAGCACTAGACACCCCTATACAGTACTAGACATCCCTATACAGTACTAGACATCCCTACACATCCCTATACAGCACTAGACATCCCTATACAGCACTAGACATCCCTATACAGCACTAGACATCCCTATACAGCACTAGACATCCCTATACAGTACTATTTTCTTCTTCAACTTGTTGCGCTATGATCAATATTCTTCTTCAACTTGTTGCGCTATGATCAATATTCTCTGAATACCTTATGTTAAGAATGAAACTGAACGATTTTTTTTCGTTGTCTATTATATTGACGCTTTTCAAATCAGTGGCACTTTCTGGATAATTGATATTGTTTCAATTCATCTCCAAAACACCTTTTACTTATGCACCATTCTTCATTGTAGCAATCACGTCATCTACACCGAGCTAAATTGAACGAAGGTAAATTGGTGATTGATGTTTGTATCGACATTAATCCGGTTGCTCTGACCTGGTAGCTTGAGGGAAATCAACTCTCTTTATTTGGTGTCATTTTTATTTATTTCTTATCTTTTGCGTCTTTTTTTATCTACGACCGCAGTTTTTCTTTTTATAACAGGGATCTCTTTTTCTATCGGCAATTTCTATTCATACCTAGTACTTGTTCTTCTGCGGTCAAGCCTAAGTGTTTTTATCACGGCGCGCACTGAAGAAACAGAGTGAAAAACACAACATCTGCGTCACATCTCTCTATTCACAAGCTATGATAGACTCTGACGAATCTGGCTTAAAGTTAATATAATATATGTTAAAAGAAATATCTTATAAGGGATGCAGAGGAGAGAAAGCACGGGAACCAAATTGAACAATTTCAGTAAACAGCAGCTGGGCTCGGTGCGAGGAAGAAATTAATTGTGGGGAGGAGAAGATGAGAAAGAAGAATAGTTTCACGTACCATTGAAGCTACGAAAAGAAAACTTTAATCAAAAACTTCAAATTCCAATTTTCCAAATCCATCAAATCTTCAACATTTTATATCTTCCTCAATTTAACCTACCCTTTGAGAAAAAATATCTCTTTCCCAAAATCACCCAAAAATTTACCCAAAACCGCCAAACAGTGGGTAATGAAATAAACAGAGAGATTTAGCGTCGCTTGAAACGTGGCCGAGATATTGGCAGAAAGGGCGTGTTCAGCGACGTCAAAACAGCCTTCACGTGTACCCCCGCCTTAAGTGGTATTTGCAGTTTACAGAGCCCGGGAAATAGGAGCCTGGGACTAAGGTGAACGCAAAGCAGAAGTCCCAACTCTGATCACGCTAATTTGCATTTTTGTGTGGCTTACACGTAGTGTATAGCCACATAAAAAAAGAATTTATTTATGAGTCAGCGCTTGTCACGTGGTCTAGTGTCTACGGTGAACTAGCTTGAGTTCAAGTAATTTTTTTTCAGGTGATCGTATCACGAGTTAGTTCTCCTAGCACAAGCCAACAGACACAGACCTTGCTGGTGTTATTTGTGCAAGAGCTTTTACGCTCTTATACGGGTTGAATCTTCGGTACGCGTTGTACTGTTTTGGTTTTCATGGTTGCATTGTGATTTATCCAGTACCGCATAAATTTGCGCTGACGAGAAAACTCATAATAAGAACATAGGGTTTGTCCATACAAGTTTAGGTCGATAAGCATGTTTCAGACGCGATAGGTCAAGGGTCTGGTATCGGATAAACTTGTGCAAACAGGCAACTCAAAGGAACTGCGCCAAAAATAATTGATAACAACTATACCTTTAAAACAACAATTAATTTCCTGAAGTACTTAGCGTTGCGAAATGTCCTTAAGATAAAAAGATGTTTATTTCGTATAGGTAATCATACGGTTTCGAGTTCAATTTGAAATTAATTTGCACGAGTGAGTTTTTCAAAAAGCTGAAATTGCACGAGCCACTTCGGCGAGTGCAATTTCGCTTTTTGAAAAACTCACAAGTGCAAATAAATTCCAAATTGAACGAGAAAACCGTATGATTACTTATTAATAATATAAACATGAAAATTTTGCGTGAAGGATGTTTTGAACTTTACGGACTCTGAACTCTCTTCTCAGTTTTGTGCGCGCTCTTAACCTCAGGTGATTTAATTAACACGCAACCAGGAAAAAATTGCGCCTTAATTGCGCCATCCAGGGCGCGCGCTTGATTTGAAAAGAAAATATTTGATTGGCTATCTGTGAACTTCTTTGTTCATTGACCAATCAGAATGCTTGGTTTATTACCTTTTTTGCATTTAATTACCTCTTTTCTGCACTGTGTTAAGGAAAAACTGCACTGTTCTCAGCAGGGAAAGGCCTAATCGGTACACATTTTAACATTTTCTTTAATATTCAACGTCAGCGAGACATCTACTAATCGTGTACGTGAATCAATTTTTTTGTAACCGAATCTACATACAGGAAAAACCACAAGATTCCAATTATATGTTAAAAATCGACTCGTAAGCCACACATGCACGCATCGCGGACCTATTTTTATATCTTCACTGCACAATCTCATTGCGTGACGTCACGGCTGCTACACTGTCCAAATAATGCCTAAAGGTAAAATCACTCTCCTTTAGAGAATGAGTTCTTAACCTCAAGGATGTCCGTCATGTAATGGCCTCAAAGAAACCTCGATCCGCGAGTGGAAGTTTGGGAGAACGAAATAAAGAATTCATGTTCCGACAGTTATCTCAAACTTTCATGACTTTTTCCATTATTGAGGGTCGCGATTCGTGATTAGCTGAATATATTTCCCGTGAAACATGAATTTACGGAAATTATTTTTCGTGATCCGTGTCCTAATAGTTTTGCGTGACCCGTGAAGAACTTGAATTATTCACCGATATTGGTGATTTCACCAGTCAATTCCAAGTAATTTTGAGGCGCGGGTCCTCTGAATAGTTACAGTCGCCAGTTGAGAGTGATTTAGACCTGCGATGTAGAGCCTTGACTTAGCTTTTCACGATCTTTCTTTCTTCAAACACTTTTTCTCGTGTAAGATCAGGTTATTAAAAAGAATGTCTCACTTGCTTATTATCGTGATCCGGGAAAAGGAAATTTTTATATCCGTGATCTTTGATCCTCGATTTTTCCGTTCGTGCCATAGACCCCTCTGTACGACCCTCGTTATTCAGCTCGATCAAAAACACGAAGAAATTGTTTTTTTCATTATCTTTTAAAAAGTTACGAGAAGAAAAGAAAATCCCTTATTTATGATGATAATCAAACTGTAAGTTCTGGTATTTTGTGTAATTGAATTCATAGGCCAGTCTATCATGTCTATCATTGTATGATTTTTTTTCGAAAATGCATTAAGATAAACACAATCGAACCTGTGTATAACGGCCCTGTATTAATCACCCAGCCTTTATTAGGCAGCCAGTTTTTAACTGAAATCCCGACTTTTTGCTCAAACAAACGCTGTACATGTTACCTGCATTAGGCAGCCACCGCTATTAAGTAGCCGCGGTTACTCTGTAGCAGTCCTGTTTGTCTTTCCTTGTTATTTTTACCTGTGTTAAGCGACCCCCCCTTCCCCCCCTGAACGTAATAACTATGTAACAACTATGAAATGACGGAATGAGATATTTTGTTGTGAACTGTATGTCAGAAATACAGTAATGTATTCCGAAGAAGAGTAGAGTCAGCAATTATTGAATGAGGCTGAGTAGGATATGAAGAATTCTGCAGATCAAGGAGGGTGTTGTCCAGGGGCCGAAGGCCGAGGTGGATAACACCCTCCGAGATCTGCAGAATTCTTCATATCCTACGAAAGCCGAATTCAATATTGCTTTATTATTCATTCAAAATATTTCCCCGCTCTTAAAGGAGTTTCGCCATTTCGCTTTGTTTTTCTGCTCACCAAAAAATAACACAATCTCGTCCCCAGGTTTTCTCGGTCAACGGTTCAATAATCTGCAGCGCGCTGCACTTTTGACGTCATTGATTCAATATGGCGAAGATTCTTTCCAAATTTGGTGAAGGGCAGCTGGTTGTGGTGAATTATGCGTGCGGCTTTAACCAATCAGAAACGGGGAAATTTTTTTAATGGCTAATAAAACAATTTATTGCTCGGGTACTTTTACAAAATGTTACGTATGTTATACCGTTAAGTTAAATAAAAGAGTGGCCTGTGGATTGTCCTATTAATTGTTTCGTCGCATGAAGTGTTTTTGTATGATACGTCACTAAAATTGACATTATTCGAAGCCCAGTGAATATATTTTTAGTGGTCCTGTTTAAGCGGCCAGCGTTACCAGTTCCTCAAGTCCAGAGGGTGGCCGTCAGATCCCAGGGGGAGGGGGGAGGGACTTGCATATGAAAGGGGTGGGGATGTTTGTTATCTCGCTTAGGGATGTAAATTTCTGATTTTGCTCTCACTTACTGAGGGTGTTCTGGGCAAAACGCCATTATATTTAGCCGTGAAGGTCTTGTTTAGGGTTGCATGCGAGGAGATATAAAAATATCTATTTGTCAGTGTTTTAACATGGTATCTTTTAGTGGTCAAAAATAACTTTGTCCACGCCCAGACCAGTCTCCTTTAGGGGTTTAATTCAACATTTCCGACCAGCATCCCCGCCCCTTTCATATATCCAATAAAAAAAAGAACTGGGTTTGGCGTTTAAGGACATCTTTACGACTAACTGTCCATGCTTCGAATATATAAATATAAGCAGCAATAACCTTTTATTTCGAAAACGATGGCGGTATCTGGGATCGAGAATGCGAGCTAGCAGTAGAGCTGGACAGAAAATTATCACGGATACTCAGGCATGGATCGGGCCATCTTGACCGATGAAGTCTGGTCAATGGAAGATTTATTACATGCCACAAAGAAAACCCTTTTTCTTGGGAGGCACAGCAGTTAGCCAATCACAGCGCTACCCTTGAAAGCAGTGCCGATCAAATTAATCTGTCTCTGATATGATAGCTTGTAGAAAGTCAATCAAAATCAGGCTACCTTGACAGTTAAAACACACAATTCAATAAAATTTCAAAAAAGATACAATTTCCTTATTTTTGCCGTATTTTATTTAGTTCTGACGTGTGTATATGCGTGTTTGACGAATATTGTTCACAGTTTTTCCTCAATGCCGACAAGCTGTGCTTCGGGATTTCCCGTGTTGTAGCCTGCCATAAACTTTTTATGCCACTCCGCTGGGTAGCTGTCGTCCTTGACTGCAGGCAAGTCACTCATGGCTGCAATATAAGCTGAGAGGACTGGGAACTTGGTCAGGTCAAAGTAAATTTTCAGGCGTTCCATAAATGGCCATATCAGGTAGTCTGCCATACTGGGATTCTCGCCTGTGACAAGAAATACCCATTTAGTTAATACATACCATTCTGATATTGTGTGGGAAATTAGGAGTCTGGGTTAAGTTGCCAGGAAAATAAAGGGGTGGGGGTGGAGGTTCCCCAGTGAGCATAATTTTAGTTCTGCTATTTTGTTGGTTTCTACAACATTATAGTAAGCGGTTACATACGTATGAAAGACCTCTTGGCAAGATTATTTTTGTAGATCAGCTCCAGAACTTTGGAACAAACTACCAAATGATATAAGTTCACGTGATAATCCAAGTCTTTTTCAGTAAACGTGAACTTAAGACGTACCTTTTTAAAAATTATGATTTGAGCTAGAAAGAAATTTATTATTATTAAAATAATTTACACAACTCCAAGTGAAATTTTTGTAGGGATTAGTGGATCAGAAAACTATTCGTTTCAACCTTTTTTCAGCAGCATGTGAGCTCTGGAAAAATTGCTGATACAGTATTTTGAGGTATTTATGTCTTGAATGTTTTAGGTAGGAAATTTTGATGCCAGGTATTTTTTGGGATGGCCTTGTAATGTATTATTACTGTTTCACAGGGCCAATCTATTTCGAGGAACAAGAGAATGAAGTGGCCTCAATTGAAAGCTACGAACAGAATGGAATTTGGATCATCAGTTTGAAGATAAATGGCTCACCTCCAATAAATGTCTGATTTACATTCTTCAGTTCATTTTCAAATGCCTCAAGATGTTTGTCTAGCTCTTCTTTGGTGTCTTCTCCACCATGTAGAGCTTTGAGCATTGGAGACATGAGCTGTAAAAGAGAATGTCAAATTTGCTTGAATTTATCATAATTAATAGCTGACAACCGACTTAGCAAACAGAACCTGAAAGTTAAGAACAATAAATTTTACTAAAAGCATTTTTAAGCCTGTTGGTTCACAAGTTCACAAGGCCTTTTACAATTAAAAAGGCACAACATCATGGGGATTTTGTTGCATCTAGGCTTGACTTCCAGACACTGTTTGGGAAAATGAGCCTGCGCTACTTCCTCGAAAACACTTATTTAGGGGAAGGACCTTTGGGAACTGTACCGTACAAAAATTAAAAAAGATAAGTGTAATTTATGTCCAACATGCATACATAAAATGTGCCAATAATTTCAGAAGAAAGATATTCAAAATGAAATGCTACAGAGAAACCAAAGTCTGTTTCATAACAAGAAGATACCTTGTTTCCCAAAACTTCAACCAGTAATCGCTGTTTGTGTTTTTCATAGGGATCTTTTGGAGAGAGCTGTGCCTTCTCTGGATACATATCCTCCAGGAATTCTAAGAAAAACAGAAACAAAAGAAAAAAAATCAAACATATATAGCTGATCACAGAATAGAATTTGGTTCATCTCCATCCTAACTAAGTACTGTTTGTAGCTGCATTAAAACAGCAATAAGTCTAACAAATTCATATTTCCTACTCAGGTCATAAATGCCTTGATATCAGAATGATGGCTGAGTTTACAAATTACCAGCAAGGAGCTTATAATAATTATGTCAATAGATAAACAAATAAACAAATGTGTGAATATGTTAATAGTTTCAATGGCTTGAATATCAGAGCTCTCAAGGTCTGTGACTGGGTGGATGATGTTCATGTACAAGCGATAACTGGAACTAGAACCTTGACTTTTTATTGGATCAGTAACATCTGAGAAATAAAGGCTGCTTCTCACTAGCGCATAAGCTTAACATAAGCATAACAAGTGAGAACAACCGCAACATAGGCGTAAGCAGGGCTCGAAATTAAAAAAAATAGTTAGGAGAAATATAGTCGCCAGATGGAAATTTTAAGTTGCCAGTTTGTATAATCAAAATAATGTTCGGGTTCTACTTGTTGAAAGTGTTTGATATGATTCATCCAGTATGGCATGGGGCACATTCATAAAGCAGAAACATAAGAAGAACAAACCCACTTATTTGTTTTACGTTGTTCTCACTTGCCGGAATCGTATCAAGCTTTTGGTGAGGATTTTGGCTGGGCAACAATCAAGCTTATGTTCCTTTTATGGCCTTATCTATTGTTTGACGGAAAGGGTTTCTATTGTTCGCAAGACAAAGGTTAGGAATGACCGACGCGTAGCAAACTCACCGAGCGCGAAATTCAAATATCTTCGGAGGCGATAAGTGTTAAATCCACAATCTTCGACGGTATTCAAATCGACAGCACTCACTACAGAAATGCTTTCAAAGTGTAATTTACCGAAACCCGCAAAGTACTGTGTAGACGCGGTCAGGCCATATGAACGGGAACATCCGACGAATATTATTTCTGTGCCACTTCTCGAACATTATGACCGTGCCACTCAGAAATTCAGAGCTGAAAATAAACAGTTGAAAACTCAAACGACGACGCAGTTTCATTAATTCATGAAAGCGCGAGCAGGAGCCTTCGAATTGAGAGAGCAATTAAAACCTTGAAGTGAATTCAAACAGAAGTCAGTTCCA
>CM042749.1:375071-390071 GCA_022496165.2 Catalaphyllia jardinei | reverse complement strand
AAGTCTAGAAATGGGACCTTGATCAATAATTATTATAGGTATAGTGGGCCATTTTACAGCCATTTTTGGACCAAAAATTATGATGTACTCATTTTTTAATTTGCTACGTCAGATCCAGAATTTATGACCATTACATGGATAGAGCTACCGGGGGGTATCCTAGCTCAACCATCTGCTAATCAAGAATATCTGGTGTCATCTGGTGTGACACCTCTCTCTTGTTTGTGAAGTTAATACATAAATAAAACTTATGGTAATAAATGACTAATCGAACAAACTAGGATTGGGACATGACCAAGCTACGTGCTGGAAGAAGTACATGATTCAAAACCAATTAAGAATTGGTTCGTGCTTAGCGTGCGTATATCGAATTATGGATGCACGCGGAAAGTTTGGAGAGCACGAAAGAAGCGTAAGAGTTGCTCGAGGCGATAGCCGAGAGCAACTTACTCTAGCTTCTAGAGTGCTCTCCAAACTTCCCAAGTGCATCCATGACTCGATATACGCACAGCTAAAACCATGAACCAATTCTTTTATAACATGCCGACAACAACTTGGGCGCTAAACTGACATGTTTTATTTCTGGTTGACTACAGCTCGTTCACGATGCACGGTGAAGGAAAACAAAGGTCTTTATTATCCTACGGAAACGCTTGCTATTATTATCCTAACCCGCCACAATCAGTTAAACAACTGTTGAACGAAAATGCTTAAACTGGTCTCTAAAGTTGTCGATGAAAAATTCGCTTCTTCGAACATAGTTACTATGCCTCGAATTAAGATTATAATGAAACCGTAGCCAAACAAAGTACAAATACTCAATGAAAATGTAGACAAGCAAAGTCAAAATACTCAGGTCGAGGTAAACATCTTTGTCAGGCAAAAATCAAAGGCTCGAAGTAGGGTTAGGATTGTTCAGAATAATCTTCACCTTGCCGAAACATAATTAAACAAAGGAACTTGCACTTAACGCGGCGGAAATTTTGCAGCTGAAATGAAACTGCACACGTCATTGCACACGTCATTGCACACGTCATTGAGCACGGCCGTGCGTGCGGTAAACCGTGCGTACATAAAGATTTTGTTCATGATGGCTCAGTAGGATTTAGATAGGGACTAGCACGCGCGCTATGTTATAAATGGTAATATCTGATGATCAACATTTTAACTCACCACAACATATTGTAGATTCATAAATGACCTTTCCATCAGGCATCTCAATCACTGGGACCTTTCCCACAGGGTTCAGTTCATAAAACCAGTCTGGTTTATCCTTCAAATTGACGTTAACACAATCGTACTCGATGCCTTTGGCCTTCAGCACAAGACGGGCTCTCTGCAAAATGTCATTAAGTTTGTAAAGCAAAATCTCCACAGACAAAGAAAAACACAGACTGGATTTAGAATGTTATATCGTTCATATTTACCACGAAAACTGGGTGAGGGTAATTGATCAGAAATTCAGATTGCTTGTACCTGCGCAAAAGGACAGAATCTCATGTTGTACAGACGAATAGTATCCCCTTTTCGGGCTGGTTTTTCGGATCCTTTCGAAAAGTGAGTCATTTTCTTCGTTAAAGCTACAGCTCCTTGCAATATGAATGTAGCTGGCCGATGTACTTTTGAGAGTATTTATTTAAGTTTAAATGTTAAATTTGAATACTGCAGTGTCACTCTAACACAGCAGATTGAACCCATCTGGAGTCGGTACAAAACCTGGACCCCCACTGGACCCCTATTTGGACCCCTTCTGGACCCCCTTCTGGACCCTCTTCTGGAACCCCTTCTGGACCCCCCTTCTGGACCGTGGCTTCGCAATTTTTCCGCAAAACCGCGCTATAAGAGTTAACTGGGTTATACCGAGAAATCGTGATGCGGCCGGTGTCACAGTGTGATATGTGTATCCCCACACACATATCACTAGTGATATGTGTATCCCCTCCAAAATGGCGGCCAATGATATGTGTATCCCCCACCCCCCTCCCCTCTACTTGAAGTAACAATATCCTCCTTGAAAGCGATCACGTCATCCGGTCACTTACCGGACGAACGAAAACCCCAAACAGACTAAAACACAAATTTCAGTTGTTATTGTTGAAAAAGCTGAGTATGCGTATGTGCTGCTGGAATTGTGTTGTTGATTATAACTGGTGCTCTGCGGGCAGTATGTACTGAATTTAAACGTGAAAAAAAATAGATATATTTCAATTTGAACACCATTTAGATATATTTCACCCTACTCTTGTCACGCGAAACCATTCATCGGAACATCGAACGTCCATCGAGCAACCAGAGCAAACATGTACCAAACTTTACTTCTTGCTGGGACAGTAACACTAATCGTTTTGTGGTTAACTTTTAAGGTCAGTTTCACGGCAAGGGATTTCTAGGACAATGTTAACTGCGCGGTGCATTTCCTCGAGAAACGCATATTCTTCACTGTTCATCGCCTTTTGTTGCATCTGAATAATTCGAGGAGTGAAACACGTAACACTGCTTCGACCCGCTCCCATAAAATGATTAGTGCATTTTACAGTGTCGCCCCGTATCGATTCCTCCACGCTTTCAGATTGACTTTTTGTAAGATATGTTAAGTATCAAGCTGTATGTATTTTTTTTTTTTTTTAATATTTTTTTTATTGAAATTTAAAACATATACACAAAAAAAAAGAGAAAAAACATGCATACAAACAAGAGAAAAAAATAAATAAAAAACAAAAGAAAACATGCATATGCATAACTCTAACACACTCGAGAAAAGGCTACTTAGAAAAAAAATACGAACTCGCAATAATACATATTTATACACTTACTTATACTTCAGTTAGCTAGTACACTGATCAACTTCTTCCATTTCTTTAAATGATAAGTTAATTTGTCTCTTTTCCTGGCAATATGGAGCTCAATAGAGTATACTCGCTTTGTTTTAGCAATGAAACCTTTTAAGGAAGGTTTAGCGTTCTGGCATTTCCGAGAGTAAATGTAGTATTTACCTAATAAAAGAATGTGGTTGATTAAAGTAGAGTCGTCCTGGGTGTCAAACTTCCCAAAAATTAAATCAGCTTCCTTTAATTTTCCAACATTAATGTCATTGTCCCGGAGCCAGGACAATACATGTTTCCAAAATTCACAAGATTCCTTACAGGAAAAGAGTAGGTGCTCGATGGATTCGTCCTCTTTTTGGCAGAAAGTACATAGTGGTGATTGCGTAATGCCAAAACGAAAGAGTTTTTCATTTGTAAAAACAATACAATTTAATACTTTGTACTGAAATTCCCTTAGTTTAGATTCCATAGTCGAGCTGAAGGGTAGAGAATAGATCCTCTCCCAATCTAAGGCGGAGTCAAGGTACTTGTCAGACAATTTTTTTTGAGCAGTAGGCAGTCCTTGCTTCTTTGCCTGGAACTGGCGGTAAATTTGTTTAGAAGAGACATCAGAAAATGTCAGAGAATTTCCATCGATAATGATCTTGGGAACATCTGAAATTGGAGAAATTATTGGAAGAGACGAAGAATCTTTTATTAGTGTGCGCCAAAGGGCTGGGATGGAGTCAATGATACTCATCACAAAAAAACTTTGTTCAGGGTTGAGCAGTAGATTTGTAATGCTAAATGTTGTTGTATTATCACACGAAAGTAAGTCTGCTATTTTAAATAGGCCAATGGAAAGAAGATCCCTTCTAAAGACCGATTTTCTGTCAACACAAAGGAATTTGTTGTTCGAAAGTCAACAAAGTACCACTTTCGTTTCAAGAGATTGTGAATGAAATTATTTGGAACAATCAAGCTGTATGTATTGCTATACCCCGAATATGCCTAGCAAGTTTCAGAATAATGGACGTTTATTCTTTTGTAGATAGCCTAGATAACTCTAGAACCTCGCAACCGAGCCGCGATTTTGTTCATCGAATGCCCAGACGCGCATCAGTGTTTTGTGTATCCCCACCGGGGATACACATATTACTAGTGATATGTGTGCGGGGATACACATATCACTGTGACACCGGTATTTTCGGCAATCATGGGACTTAAACTGAGTTAACAGTTACCATGGAAGTTAATTAAAGAACAATATTTTTTTTTGACCGAGTTTGATTGATTCACGTTGGTTAACTTTAGTGCGGGTTTCTTCAGTGCCGTGCGTTGCTTTTTTCGTGCAATGTGTCAATCATTACGGTCTGAGTGAGAAGTTGTTTACAGTCGCACAAACAAGTGCATAATCTTCTATTGAACATGGTGAGTGGTAACAACAGCTCAAAACAGTTGTTTTTTTTCCTTAGATGTGTCGGCGGCTCATGTCTGAACCATGGCCTGATCAGGATGCACTCATTCACCCTAGAGAGAGAAATACTAATAGACCTCTGCAAAGAACACGTTCAAATGGCAAGAAATCGAGATGAGTGCCTTGTGAATTCGTGAGCAATGTTAAGAAGTGCAATTTTCCAAGCGTAACAGCTGTGGGCCGATAGCGTTTCCCATGCAGTTTCTAGAGGCCATAATTCTGATTCGCATTTCAGCACCGATAGAGATGTTCGGAAGCCAGTGTTTCCTTCTGTCATAAATAACAGAACACGCGAAAGAACTTGATGTTCATTCGGAGGTGCTCGCTATAAAAGCCCAGTGATTTCCCAACCAATCCTCTGACGACTACATCATGTTCGAAAGAACTGCCTTGGAAATTCGTGTTAAGTGCGCAAGAGAAGGAATAAAGACTTAAGGAAACAAAACCAGAGAAAAACAATCAAGAGAATAAAAGTCCGTAGGTCTCAAAGTCAGACATTTTGTTGGTTTACCCATGTAATTATAGCTAAGACTGGATTTTTAAATCTAACCATGGATTTTCTTTAAGAAACACACCCTTAGTTCATTTACTTCGCATACCCTATTTTAGTGCCGCCGCTCATAAAATATAACTCCATAGTTTCGTAATAACTAACCTTATACCGAGTTGGGTTATTTGGTAATTTCAAGCCAATTAAATTAACTACAAAAATAAACCCAGTTAACTCCCCTAGTGCGGCCGCCACCATATACTAAACTACAATTTAATTTCTTAAATTTCAGCTCACGGATTAAATAGACTTCATCTTCGTCGTGTTATGTTCTGACTTTATTTTTGTTTTAGATCAGGAGCCAATATCTTCTGAAGGAAAAAATTTCATCTTTCACATTTTTTCTGCACTTCACTGATTGAGTAGACTTAACGTCTTTCAAAAAAAGCTGAAAAAAGAAAAACAAAAACAAAAATATACAGAAAAGAAAGAAAAAAGAAGGGGGTCCAGAAGGTGTCCACAAACCTGAGTAAATTAGCGTAAAAGCTGCACACACAACGTACAATTGTTACAGTCTTCCAAATGACCCGGAAAGGAGCTTTCCAAATGCTGTCTTTTGCTATATAAACCTCGCAAGGTCCATTTATCCTCCTGGCTCAACCTTAAACATATCTATTTCTTATGTTACTGTATTTTTTTGTCAGTCCATGAAAATGTGTTTTAAGTGTTTAGAGTTAATAAAGTGTTGTTGTTGTTGTTGTTCCTAGGAGACTCTTTCTCCCCAGCCCCTCTGCAGCTTTGTACCTGAGCCAGGGGCCGTGAACTGGCAGTTGCAGGAGCCCATTACTTGTATTTCGCACAATTCCTCTAAATGCTGGCTTCTTTTAAATTCTATACAACTATAGAAAAAATCAAATACAACAGACAAACGATTGTCTTTATTACACGAACTTCAGTGAAATACCAGGATTTTTCCGTTTACTAAAAAATCATATCTTCATCGCGCGTAGTGAAGATACTATTTTTGCCTTTCACGTGTGAGGATAATAATGTCATCATCATCATCTTTATTTATTCACGTAATTTTATCATAAAGATTCTCTCCTAAAAGCCGTGACAAAGACTACATTAACTAAAATTTAAAATTAATTACAACTAAGTTAAGAAAATACCCATAAAAGGTTATGTGAATTCATTTTAATCTTCCCCGTGGAAAGCGGTTTTGAAATTAATCAAACTAGGTAGGTGTCTGATCTCTAAGGGATTACTAGCCTGCGAACAGCCGATTCCTTTCCTTTTCCAAGCGGAGGGATCGAACAAGCGATGTCATATTTTGATTGACGGGCTAATAACCAATCAAATTCCACTATTGCTCCACGTTCGTGGGCGAACGGAGTTCGGTAAAATGTTTGCGATTGACTGCAGGCGATTCATTTTCTCCCCACCCCCTCCCTCTTCTTGCTCATCCCCTCCCCACTCCTCCTCAATTTTTTTGCTCACCCCAGAGGTTGCTCGCTTGCTCGATCCCTCCGCCTGGAAAAGGAAAGGAATCGGCTGCCACTCCAAGAGAAATTCCATATGTACACGCACCCATGTATTATCCTCTATTTAGCGGAACGTACTTGTACCCCTGGGAAGAAGGGGCTTGGTACGGATGACTGCGCGTACGGCCTGCTGTCCAGTCTTAACAAAATAATAATTGACTCATTTGGGCTGAGGCCTTCTTTGACTGAAAAGCAGAAGAAAATGGCCTGCGAATACTGAGGAGCGAGACGCAGCCTTTTCTTTTGCTCTCACTTGTTCGTAGTCTAAAGTTATGGCAAATAAACGAACTGAAATACATACTTTTTTATTTGTTTGTACAAAAAAAATTATCACGTATATCTTCTCTAGGACAGAAAAATATCACAACTTTTGTGTCTATCAGAGTACGGACCACAGGTATAACTGTTCACGTTTCCATTTCAACATGTACATTCTTCTATTTTATCTCTTCTTTTAGTGCCAGGTGGAAGAATTTAGTTTACGATACTGAATGCATTTTTTTCCTTCTATAACTATCGTATCCTGCGCTGAGTGCTCAGCAGTCGGTGCTCAGTGTGAAAAAAATAGAAACTACTTAATAGCGGAAACCTTAGCTAACTGCAATAAATTCGCTGCGATGTTATTCATTGCTCCATGGCCACATCTTCTTGTTCAAGGGCCTTGATCGCCACCTCTCCGCTATGTCCAAGTCTACTCAAGAGTGCCTTAAAGGAGGACCTAAAAATGAGTTAGCAGTAAAACCGTTATCATCTCATAGATTGTGAAAACTTTCTATTATATTTACTGAAGAATGATTTGCCGCAGTATAAATTTAGGGGCTGTATTTGTTGGATTACGACCGACTAGTGACTCACCTAAGGGGGAATAAAAATAAAATATTTAAGGAACTAGAAATTACTGCCAGTTAGGTAGGCTTAGGACGTAAACTATACGTTCTAATTATTTTAAACA
This sequence comes from Catalaphyllia jardinei, assembly GCA_022496165.2. Classification (NCBI taxonomy): domain Eukaryota; kingdom Metazoa; phylum Cnidaria; class Anthozoa; order Scleractinia; family Caryophylliidae; genus Catalaphyllia; species Catalaphyllia jardinei. Next base: position 382,804 of record CM042749.1, on the reverse strand, counting down.
CAGAATCTTGTTTTCTTATATACATACACAGGATGTTTTTAATTGTCTAAAAGAAAGTCAAAAGAAAGCAAAAGAAAGCCAAAATATGTTAAAAACAACATCCTCCCCCCCTCAAAAAAAGACATTGTCCCCTATGCAACTTTGAATGGCTCGTCACGCAAAGTTGCAACTCACCTTAACTGCATATCAGTTCCCACTCCCCTCTTTTGCTCGAGTTGTACTACGGCCTGTTTACAGGCGGGAATTAATGCAGTTAGGAGGTCTGGATCGAATGTAGCAAGTGTTTCAAACGTTTTAAAGACCAAACCCTGAAAAGAGAGACGTGGATAATCAGTTTCAGTCACAAAACGCTTCTCAGTTTCTAAAAAGGAAATAAATTACTCCCAGCCTGAATAAATTCTTGCTAAGATAAAATTAAAATGAAGAGGAAGTTTGAAGAGAAATCACCTCTCTAGCTCTGAAGGGTTTTAAAAGGATAAACAAAAGCACACCAGTTCTTTCTTCAACCTACACACTTATATGTACATATTGTTCCTGCCGTCTTCTGTATAGTTTTATAATATTAGTAGACAGAATTTAAATGGCTTCTTGCTGATATTTTTTTCCTGCAGGCCATCATTTTTTGAGCGTCGAAACGTGATAACCTTTTTCCGCTTTCCATCATCCCTTTCTTGGCGTTACAAGTATCTTAAGAGAAACGCAAAGGGGAGTGTTTGTACGCCGTGCGTACCTACGCTAGAGAAATTGTTGTTAAACGACGCAAGCAAATCTTGTCTGTTGTGTACCTATCCTTGTTTTCGTTCTTGTTATCATGATACACTTTTCTTACCTGGTGTAGAGTAATTTTGCTGTACAAGAAATCTCTCAAGTGAGGCAATAGAATATCTCTGTCGAAACAAAAGCAGTAAAGTCTTCCTTCGCTTTATTATAAAGCAATGCATTAAATTCAAACAAGTTGTACCTGGAGTTTAATTCTGGTGTTTTCTTACACGCCCCAAGCATCAAACGTAGGATTTCAGTTGCTAGGAGACAAGGAAAAATGTACTTTAATTTACACAAGGTATCTAAACACAAGATCTTGATGTTCTGTTCTTCCATAGCAATATAAAATAGAAAATCATAGTTATGTCTTCTGTTGAGGATTGGTAAAAAAAAAACATGAATCCTGGAGACTAATGTTCAGTATGGTAGACTGACAACGACTAACAAAGTTTAACATTTTACCAACAAGATCTCCAGAAAAAAACAAAAACAAATAAAAAATCGAAGCGCGAAAAACAGCAAATAAACATGGGTTATATATTGTCTCTACCTTGTCTTCTTATCTCAGGTGGTTCATTTCCTTGTGTGAACTGGTTACACGTCAGTAAACAAAACGTGATGGACTCCAACAGTACAGGAGTGTTTCTGTGAAGGGAAAGCTTAAGTGACGTCTTTGATAAAGATCTACGTACGTGCACAATGATTAGTTAAACAGTTCGCTCTGTTTGAAGAACGCGCAGAAAATAAAATGCAGTTGGAGAGAATTCAGCTAACCGAGTACTCATGAAAAACACTAAAAACAAAACGGAAAAACGATGGATCAGTCATAAACACTGCCTCTTTTACAAATCAGATCAAGAAAGTTCCTGACATAATAACTGCGCGGGAAATGAGACGGAAAGAATTAAGATTACAAGGCCAACTGTAAGAAGAGCTATAAGAGCAGGAAATAGGTTTCATAATTACCTGGCTGTTTCAGAAGGGCAAAGAGTCCGTTTAAACAGCTGCTCCAGGAAATACAAAGTCTGCAATACACAAAAACAACAAACAAAATAATAAGTGCACTGCATTTTTTCACAGTCACCCTTATATCTACTTTCTCACGCGAAGAGTCCTTTGACGTCCAGCCAATATCACGTGACTTCCGTAAGTGTTTGAAAACACTCATGGACCATTGTGTTTGGTCTTCAAGCAGTTGTCAGTAACATGACGTGTTTAGTACACTTACCGATGTAAGATTTGTAGGCTGCTGTGGCAAGCAGAGAAAAGATTCCTGGATGATCTCTACCGTGAACTGACGAAATTCACTGCCATAAGTAAACGAAAAAATGTTGTCATACAGAGACTTTTTAAATTAAAACACTGGCAGAAATTTTGTAAACGGGTTTAACTCGTACTTTCTTATCTTCACCTAAAAAACCGTTTGCCATACTTTTCGTTAAACTATTGTTTATGCCTGCAGCGGAGCAGTGGTAGATTTTTATTTCAAAAGGCTTATTATTAATTTATTTTATTAACTTCTTACCACTGTAAATATTATGATAATCATGATTAGTTATAATTTAAATATTGAATATAATCTTATTAATTTTAAGCGCCTGAGATCATTTATTTATGGATCATGCGCTATATAAGTACTTAATTAATAATAATAATAATAATAATAATAATAATAATAATAATAGATTAACAGTGAAACTACTTGGACAGGAAATTTAGTTAATTTACACAGATTTCACTACACGTCTGAGAACGAATTGAAGCCCAGGGAATTTTTTCCGGGTTTAAAAAACAAGTAACAGGGTTCTTATAGTTTTTCAAAATTGACAGAAACGGTGAGAACAACTTGTCGTGGACTTAAAAATGTTAAAAAGCAAACAAGCAAACAGGAAGGGGACTGACGAGAAAGAGGTGTTCTGCAACAGCGTTGGAGTTAGGGGTGTACAGCGGCCGACCAAAATGAAAAGAAAAACACTTAAGAGAGAGTGAGAAAGGACTGGGGATCGAATCCGTACAATGTTCTTCAAACCTGCACTCGAGGACTGGGTTTGATAAACACGATCCTTTGAGAACAACCTATCGTAAAGAAGTAACAAAGGAAGTGATCAACTTCATTTCAAGCTGCTGCCTTGGAAACAGAGTTAATTTGACGTTCAGGACAGCAGGAGATGGGATGGTCGATTGTTTAAGAGTTAATATACGTCAAGTGGAAATCAGTGAATGTTATGTGCGTGTAACACTACAAGATATGAAAGATCATATATGTGAACTGCGGAGAATTGAAGATATGATAGATCATCGCAGTTATTTGTTATTTGCTAGTTTGCGAATTCACAAACGGCTGGATCGGAATAACGTGACAGTATAACAAACAATTTACTTACCATAAAGGGATTCTTAGTAGGAACATTCGCCGACTGAGAGGAAGTTTGTAACATCTAGGTGAATAAAACAAAGGAATAACATCTCTGGATAAAGTTCTAATTTAGTTTGAGTAAATCTGTCAGCAAAACTTAGCAATTCAAACCGTGTTTATTGCTCTTACCTGGTTAAAAAGTCTAAAATACGACAAGAATATTTGTTTTATTTTTCTTCGAATGAATTCATCTCGCTTGAAGTCCAAGCAGGCAAGACCATGTAGAAACTGCGTAGAAACAAGCAATGTGAATTAAGCAGAAACTTCTAGGTTAAAAGCAGACATAGTTTTGCTGTTGCTGCCTAGCTCTTTAGAAAAATTAAAAAAGGCAGTACCAAGGAAACACGGATTTGTTTAAGTTTTGCCGTACGTGTTTTAACAATCCAAGGGAAAAAACAAACACAAAAGATCCTGTAAATCTATAATTTTTAGAAAATATCATTCATCAAGTGGAAGAGAATTGTAAGGAAAGTATTCAAAGGTCGCTAACTGGATGACTCTCATTGAACCTAAAATCGAAATAACTACAGAGCGAGTGATAATATAAGCCATTCAGAACGAAACGAAAGCATACAATCGGTGAAAGCAAAAGAGGGAAACATAAAACTGGCGGAAAGCGCGCGAAAGTCGCCTGGGCATAGTGTGGGCTTTTCACGTGATTGGACAAGCAGAAAACAAGTTCGCTCTCGTTGGTTAAAAATACATCAGTTTTATGCATAACGAGCTATTGAACCCAGCAAAAGGCTCAACCAGCTAAACAAAACTATTTTTCGCACTTGAAACTTTCCTTGTCAAAGTAGCAAGTATCATTTCCATGCAGGTCCCTACGGATACCAGCCTCATTTCCGAACGGGCTTCCCTGGTAAAATCAAGTTACTTACTTGATGCAAATGAGCCTTGATACACTGCATGACCAGCGGGGCTACTGGTTTCTTGCTGTTTGGTAATGGAAGGGCGAATTGGTCCACCAAACGAGGTAGCAAACACCTGGGCTGAGTCTGAAATAACGACAAAGGAGAACAGAATAATGCCCCGTGCCACCGAGCTAGTCTGGGTTAACACCAAGCACAATCAGGAAAATTTCTGCTCCCCCTTGAATAGAGTGTTAGTCCTTCCCCCAGCACAAAATTCACCCATTTATACACTTGGGTGGAGATGGCATTATGAGAGTAAAGTGTCTTGCCCAAGGCCTCAGCCAGAGCTCAACCATCAACCCAGGGCCCAGTGAACAAAACATAATGCCACAAAGTCTCCCACTAAGGGTGCAGGCTACAGAAGTGACGTCTTGATATATTTGTTCGCAAGAAGGCCATGGACACGAGCAGTATCGACTGTCATTAACTTACACCAGTCTCTTTTCCTCTAAAACGCGCATGCGCTAACCGTGACCAAGCGGTTTTGAGTGCTACCTCAATAGGTTTTTGTACATTATGCTTTTATTCCCCCACTAAAATGCTCCGCCTTAACGCTCCATTTTTCCAATAAAATGCCCGGTTTTCCCCCAAAAAGTCACTAAAATGCTCGGTTAATGCTCATACGTTCTTAAATTTTCATAATTTTAACGTTTCAACACAATTAAAAGAAAAAAATTAATTGTCCGGGAAAATGCCACTAAAATGCTGGAAAATAAATGCTCAATACTTTTGCCTCACTAAGATGCTCGAAAAATGTAGCATAATGTACAAAAGCCTATACCTCAAAAAACGTAAAAGCTCGCAAATTTTCAGTTCATCGAAACTATCATAACTAACGACTTACCTTGCTGTAAATGATCTTATAACAATGTTTCGTCAGTAGTCCAGCAACGTGATAAGCCACCCTAGCGAGAAACAAGTAAAACAGGAATGAAGACACTAGATTCATATATGAGCCAGAGCAATTCACTTTCTCAGTTATTCCCTCATAATAATTGAATTTTTTTCACAATAGCTAGTTTAAGTTGGGAAATTTCAAAGACGTGTCAACGAAGCAAGGCCTGCTGAGTTACAGACGGAGGCTAAACAACGCAGTGTTTGACAAAGATTACATTAAAAATCACATCTATACCGACCAGAGAGTGGCAGGGAACATCAGTGCGGGAGCTGATTGGTTTTCTTACCTCAGCAGGTCGGCAGGTCCCGCAGTTTTTATCACGTGATCAACGTACTTCATGACATCACCAACGTATCTTTGAACCCTCTCACGAAACTGGATTGACTCGTCAAACTTGGTCTGTGGGATGGTAAATTTATACGGTAAATTTATATGGAAGCGTTATCAACATGTACCTCCCTGAAGCTTCTATTTTCAGTGACCCGCTGTAAACACTGCCTTTATTGTTTTCTAAGGCCGGGGATATAATTGTGATCTGTTATCTAATATTTTCTAATGATATTTTTCTAATAATATTTTCAGATCCATTGGAGAAGGGTGATCCTATCAACTTTGGTGATCTCGACATAGGCGAACAGGAAATAAAATCATACCCATGGGGTGGGTATGGGGATGCCATTTTGTTAACACAAACAAGTAAATAACACAAACAGCAGTGATAAACATTGTATTCCAACGCATTTTTATAAAGAACTTAACGTTTCGTACGCTAGTCAACATACATTTTCAAAAGTGACCTTTACAATTTTTGAAAACTATTATATACAATAGAGGTCTGGAACCTAGACTGAGAAAAATGATCTGCAGCAGTACGTGTCTAGATATAATGAGGAGTAATAGCTAAAACAGCAACTTCTCACTACTGATATTGACATTAAGGGAAGGCTTTAGCTCTTGAATGAAATGAATGAAAATGGAATGCTATTTCCTAGCGTTTTGTCAGGCTTTCTTGACATTGAGGTTTATATTTCTCTTCAAAGACTACTTGCTACAAATGCTTACCAGAGAAGCGTGATGGCGGCCGAGCTCAACGATGAATAGTTGAAGTGATGTTTCGCTACTTTCACCAGTTCCAAATCCAGGCTGAAAGAGATTCAAGTGTAAGTCAATCATTAACAAGGTATTATTTGTGATCATAAGAAACAAACAACAGTGATAAACATATTGAACTTGCACACTTTTTGATTACGACTAGATATTTCGTATGTCACTCTACATACATGTTCAAAAGTAGCTGTTACAATTTAAAACACAGCAATTTATATATAATAGTGGTAAGGGGTCTGGAACCTAGATTTAAGCAAAGATGGCTTGCTGACCAAGTGTGAGGTCAAGATGGCTGGATATTGGCCAAGTCAAGTTTTTGCGTGTTCATGGACCGAGACGGAGTCGAGGTCCATACACTGGCAAAGAAAGAACGAGGCCAATATCCAGCCATATTGACCGAAAAAGCTTGGTCAATAAAGGACTTATTATTTGGCTACGAGGAATTTTTTCTCGCGGGACACAGCGGAAAGTCCCGAGCGGTTAAGATAGCTCCATCTTGCCTGCTTGGGTAGCCAATCACAGCGCGCGATTTGGTTTGTCTTGCCCGCTCACGGAGCTAGCCATATAATACAGTTGACCATGCCTTGTGGGTAGCCGTTTTGAAGAAGGAATTTTCGAAGATCATTGAGGGCAGATTGTAGCAAGGAGCCAGGTGAACATGAACAAAGACGGTAGTAACGATAAGTGAGGGAGCGGATGAGGTTTATTTTGTACTTTCGTGGAGTGAAAGAATGCCATTTCTTGTAGAGACCTGTGAAAAGTTTCTTTCGGTAGATGGATGTCGTGAAAGTGTTATCATGTTTTGATCAAGTGTGACAAGAATGTCCAAAAACGGAATTACATTGTTCTGTTCAAATTCAATGGTAAATTTCACATTGCTGTCACACAGCGCAGTCCTCACTTGTAACGTTCCAAAAAAATCAGCCCAGGTTAACAAAATAAGGATTACAACACCTGGCTCCTTTGAATCATCTCCATCTCTGGCAGCTTGCGAACTGCTCTGTAAGGACAAAAGTAACAAACACTCAGGCATTCAAGTAATTTACTTTATTTGGACCTATGTATCAGGGCCCTACCTAGTTCCAGGGGTTCAGTTAGAACGCTAAGAGAGAAAACAGGGAAAGAATTGGGAAGAAGCCTGAAAGTCCTCTCCCTTTCACGCCTCGCACCAGTCCCCTATATTTCCTCACACCGTTTCTTGCGCTCCTTCGCAACTAACCAAATAACTGGAACTGGCTAATCAGGGCCCAGTGAACACAGATATCTACCAGGAGAGTGAGTAGATACCTTGTAAGTTCCGTTAGCCCGTCGTGCGAAGGAGGAAGCTGCAGCAGACATCTGAACCAAGCATGAATGACATCTCCTTCCATCTTTTCTGTCTGAATTGCCGTCAGTGCAGCCGAGCAAGGTAACATGTGGCACAAGAATCGACAACAAAAGCTGCAGCACACAATAAAGTACAGAAGTAACCCTTTGTTAGATCTCTTGTACATCCTACGTTAGCAGCCTTTTTTGTTTGCGGTCCCCTGCAGTTTCTGGGTAGGTACTTGGTGTATCTTTTATATTGTTTATTTTTTAGAAAAAAAACGCAATAGATAACCACTATATGACAAAGACAAACAATAGATAACCACTA
>CM042749.1:355707-375061 GCA_022496165.2 Catalaphyllia jardinei | reverse complement strand
TAGATAACCACTATATGACAAAGACAAACAATAGATAACCACTATATAAAAAAGACATCACGTATCTTCCAGTTTCTAGTTTCTCTTTATTACCTAGCTCGAAATGAGAATTCTCCTAACTGATCTCCAGACATTTCTATGTATATCAGTTGTGAGAAAGTCTCCCTTATTCTTAAATAAACATGACTTGTTGAACAGCTCATAAAAATTCAAGGACATCATCCATATCAGTTGCTACGAATTACCCAACATTTTCAACCACGTGTTGTCACGTGGCTGAATATAAATTAAACCAAGTGACAAGACGGAGCTCACTTTGCTGAAAAAGGTCATGAGATATGGTGGAAAGCTTCGTTTGCTTTACATTGCAGACCTTGTGATGAGAATTATTATTACTATTTAAATCCCGTAAGCCCAAGGTGAAGTCTTATAGTCTGCTCGACTTCTCGTATGCCCTAGTTGTAAAATTTCTTTTTCTTCACATTGTATTAACGTTATAGAGAGAGGTGGAAGGTAATGACAGGTTTATGCTGAAAAAAGTTCCTCAACAAAAGACTCATTTACGACAGAACTTGCACGGATTACGATGAAGCAATATCCTTAGCAGTTAACTTCTCGGAAGACCAAGGTTATACACAAAAGTATTAACAGCTGACAGCATAATAAACAAGTATCAAAACCTGTTCTGCCGCGCCTGTAGTTATTAGGTAACCAAACTGCAAATTACGATGTCGCCTCCTTTTGCAACAATTTACGATCAAACAACTATGTCACGAGCCTGTCCTTAAATCCTATTGCGTTAATGAGGCTTGGTCTCTCCTGAAGTCTATTCTTCAAATTGTATGGACAATCATGCAACCATTCAAACATGAAATGAGATCAACCTCTGAGAAAAGCAAGAAAGACAAATCGAGAAATGCGTCATCCTGTTTGAATCTAGAGCGGTTTCTGAAAAGGAAATTATCAAGCAATTCATAACTTCAAGATTTCTTTTCAGCAAAAGCTTAAGTGAACATTTTACTAATTTTGTACGTCTTTTATACCTTACTTTCACTAAAGTTTCTTTGATAACAGTGTTTAATATAATGATGGGTCATCCTGTTAAAATATTTATCATTATTATTATTAACATACCTAGCAGACATCTCGTCTTTAACACCCAGATCCCGAAGCAGACTGGTAAAGGACACGCCTGCTGTGCCTGGAACCTCTTCAGGGTATCTTAAATAATTGTGTAAAACATACACTTCTCGTGAAAACCGTACCAAAGTACACAAGAATAAAACTTGTTCCCAAGCGTCTGGGAGCAGGGGATCAGAACAGCATAAAGAGGGAGGGTAGAGGGGTGAAAGACCTCATTTCGAGATTCAGTTAAACAAATCCCAAAATGAAGGAGACCTCTACAACTTTAAAGAGCTTCTTAGGAAATTCGGCTAAGTTATTTTCGCAAGGTGATTCACGCAGCCAAGAGTTGGTCGTTTACTTTTGTTACACGAAAAGAAAGTGAGTAATCCCTAACCTGCAGGAATCCTGACAGGGTCGAATGAAAAAGGAAGCTCAAATCAATCGGTTTCATTGTACTATCCCCCTCCACTCTCAATCGGCAACTGCTATTGGTAAGTTTAATTTTAAGCAAGGCAATAAGGTATATTTTTGTTTACCTGTCGAGCGCTGAGAGAGTAAACACAGCCAAAGTGTCAGCCAGGTGACTGCAGGCTGACTGGATACACACTGCATCACACACTAGACCTCTCACGTGACTAAACATGTGCTTCCACATAACAGTGACAGCGTCTGAGAACAAAAACAGTGAAATGAGGAAACACGTGACCTGAAACTTGACATACGTGACAGAATTCAATAATACAATACATTTATATAGCGATAGCGTCATTTCCCTGCGGTCCAAACACGCTTTACAGGTGACAAATTAAAATTATCATATACAATATAACTGTTAAAAATATTAAATTACTAGAGGTTCCCTTCATACAAGAAGTTTCAAGTGTATATACTTCTCCGTTTTAGATACACATGAACTAAAATTAGCTTTACGGGCCTGAAAGGTTTCCAGGGCGTTCGAGAAACAGGCTCCTGGTGGCTTTTTATTGCAATTGCCATGCCGACACATATTCTCCTGGGTGGAGACAGGCACTGTGAGAATACAGTGTTTTACAATGTCCTGTCCTGATTATAAGCTCTCTCCATTAGAGCAAAATGTGCGTCTTTATTATCAAGTAATGTGACATTGTCTTGGAGCCTTGCAAAGTTATCTTATTCGTGTTAATTACCTGAAAATCCTGTCTTTTGCCTGCTGCTTTGCCTAAAATTAAAGAAAACGGAAGAAAAAAGGAAGGTAAAATCAACGATAGCTGACGCGCAGTATCAGGGCGCTTATGTGTACCTTTTCCGCCCTGCGCGGTGTAGTGCGCAGGAGCTCCCTTACAGATTACAACATTTGGCTTGAAATTTTAAGACGTCACTAAATGAAATGCACGACCTGTTCCCAGACTCTTATGGGTACTTTGCAACCAAGAGAACATCCAGGGACTAGGCCCTACCATATGCAAACTCAAGTCAAAAAAAGCATAATACAAGTGAACAAATAAAAACAATTTCTTTTTCACCATACGTTAAAGAAGTGAGGATGGTCTGCACAAACGCCAGCAAGTATCGAAGCTCATTGTCGCGACACGAACGAAACAGAAACTGAAATCCGTCAACTGAAAAAAATTAAAAAATAAACAAAAACAATCTTAAAAAAGTAAAATATGTTATCCAACAGCATATTAGTATTTTGTGTAACTGTGAGTATATAATTGTGATTTTATTTTTAAGTATGTAGCCAGGTAAAGACATTTTGTGGCTTATAATTTAATTAGTTGGTTGGTTATTAGTAGACTTAGAGCCACCTCATGGAAGTATTACTAATAAAGTCATTATCATTATCATTATCATTGTCACTGTCACTGTCACTATTACTGTCAGTGTCACTGTCGCTGTTACTGTTACTCACACTGTCGCTGTCGCTGTCATTGTCATTATTATATTATCTACATAAAATGTTTTCTTGGAAAACTAACTAAAGATATAAAACAACATAGGTCTGCACTAACATGAAAGGACAAAAGGGATACAAAATGAGAGCTGTTGTTATAACTTTATGATGATGTTGTTCGATAGATTAATCTTTTTCGTTCTTCGAGCCTTTTCAGTCGTCTGACACATTAAAAATGTCAAATCGTTTATGTAAAAACCCCATGTTTATTGCCTTGCTGATGTCGCTACGTTTTCGATTGATGTTTTGTCAGTTGAATGCTATTACTGTTGTTGTTGTTGCTGTTGTTAGTAGCTGTGTTGTTTCGTTTTTCGTGACAAAAAGGAGTCTTAGGGTCAAAAAACTATCTATTAGGCAAGCAACACGTCTAACGTTTCCAAATACCAGTTTGTTACTTACCAAGAAGTTTACTCTCAGACAAGTCTTGTTTGTTTTTGTGATCAAACACATCCTGTGTGCTGTCCAGGAAAAGTGTTATTAACTGCCAGCAATTTTTCTGATGAGTTTTGTCTCGCGAACAAGACTCCGCGTAATCTCTGAAACGTAACGAAAAACTGAAATTACTATTTACTTTCCAACAGTACGTCATACCTTTTATTTATTTATTTATTTATTTATTTATTTATTTATCCAGGGGCATCCAATTTAGCAGAGCTAGTTTAAATGGAGCCCTGACAAAACACAAAAACAAAATATTGAACATTAAAATTAGACAATTAATTAAGTAATTAAGTTAAGACAACATGTAACACAGGTGTTACTGTTTAAAGTGGCGCTTTAGCTTAATTTTGAATTCACTGAGGGTATCTTCTTGTCTAATGATTCTCGGTAGGGTGTTGTAGGTCCGAGCACCATTTATTCTAAAGCTACCTTGGTATTTGGTGGTTTTTGCGAAGGGAGGGCGCAGTAAATCACGACTTCTGGTGTTATAGCCATGAAAAAGGTGCGCGTGCCTAAACTCTGAGAGTAAGTACAAAGGCGCTATTCCGTGAAGACACTTATGGACTAGGACACATTTAAGATAATTTCTGCGAGCTTGTAAGCTAGGCCAGCCAAGTGTTGATTTTAACTCCACAGCCCCAAGAGGTCGACCTTCAATAATACATGCGGCGCGTCTATTCAACTTATCTAGATAGGCTTTGCTCCCAATCCCACAGCTGTCCCAGATTGGTGAACAGTAATCGAATCGAATCGTGCCTGTCGACGTCCAGAAGAAAAAGAAAGCATGTAAAACTACGAAACTATGGTCAAAAGTATGCGAATGCAGCCATAACACTACTGGAAAAATGACCTGAAATAAATTCAGGCATTGAACGTTACCAGTGCAATGCTCTACCAACTGAGCTTTATTGGTAGAGCATTGCGCCGGTAACGCAAAGGTCGTGGGTTCGAATCCTGTTCAAAGCCTGAGTTTTTTTTCAGGTCATTTACCCAGTAGTGTTATGGCTGCATTCGTGTCTTTCAATCTTTCGATACAAAACTATGGTTCTCTAGTTGGTTAAATTCCGACCCGGGCATTCTCGCACCTTGCAACAGTTGCGAAATTCTGTGACAACCTTTCAGCTACGTATCCAAAATCCACGTTCTTTTCTTTGTAAATAAGCATCAAGGCAAAGAGACCTAAAACCATAAAAGCAGTGCGTATGACAAGTGAAAAATGAAATGAGATGTATGGTAAATAAATAGGCGAACCAACAAACTCCCTTCAACTCGTAACGGCTTACTTTTACTTTCTAACAAATGTTGACTTTGAATAAATGAATTAAGTCACACCCGTTTGATTTTATGTCTGTGATAAAATGCAGCTCTCTAATTGGTAAAAATATAGGACGTTGACAGGGAAATGGGCCAGTTAGTTTTTCCTTTTATTATCTATTTATACAAGAACCCACAAGCTGCATAGCTTAAATACTCATTGTGTTTAAATAAAGGTTTTACAGTTTACTTACTACTTACTTACCACAATTTGAGATGACTAGACTGCCTTACCACTGTTGTTTTTACCAATCAATTGATCAATTTATTTATTTATTTATTTATTGATTGATTGATCGATCGATTAATGATTCATTAACTTTTTGCTTGGTCACATTTCTTTTAAACTAAGTGTCAATAAGTATTATTATAAATTTACATAAAATTAGCAATTCACTATAAAAGAATCTATTATTTTACCAATTTTCCAACCAAGGAGGTAAGCACCTATTCATTTGTCTTTACACCTCGTGCTCTTGTTAGATCAGACAAGCCTCACCTTTCCAGACACACATTTTCTTGTCCTGTTGCATCTTGCTGAAGTCCAGTAAGTCAAGAAAAGAACACATCTTGTTCGCCTGTTGTAGATAACAAATATTTCATTTCTACTAGCTGAAATACTATCACTGATATGCAAACAAATCTTTACAGTACTGCACCTTATTTTCTTGAGTATTGTTTCAAAACTGGTTTCGAGAAGCAAGGTTGTAGTTCTGTTAGCGTTTTACCATAGACCGTACAAGCAGACCCCGTCTCTTCCCTTCGTCAGCCAAGAGAGAAGCGGAGAAAACGAGGCGAAAAAAGAAGTAACGGATGAGAGCGAAATGCTTCTCGTTGAACGAACTATAAAGAGAAAGCAGGGATTGCTGGTAGTTTAACTTACCACATCCTCGAGGTCTGCTACACATGAGAGTGTTAGGAACAGACTGATAAACTGATGAAGTCCTGTGCTGTTCAGCTCTTCCATACGCCGTTTATGGAACTTGGAATAGAACCTTACAGAACAAAATAGACATAATGCAGTGAGAAATACGTCACCTTCGACCAATAAGGAACGAACAATTGAATTAATGAACAAACGTGCCATGGGGCGAGCAAGTTAACAGAAAGAATGTATACATCTTTTACGAAACGAACAAATAGGAAACTGGGGTGCTAGAAACCGAGCATTATCTCTCTAAATCCCCGCCTAACAGCCGTATTGGGTTCAAATCCAATCTTACCTTCCTTTGATTTGTTTCCACGCTTGTAACGAACCACTGTGCAGTAGTTTAGTAAGATGAACGGACACAAGCCGCAAGAACAGAGTCAAACTTGACTCGTGTTCTGGAATAACCGCACTAAAAGAAATGCAGAAGTAACCATTGGAAGCTGAAAAGTGGACAGTACGAAATGGGAAAAACTCGCGGAAAGATTCACCAGAATTTTTTTCTCGCGAGTTTTCCCGCTGGTCACGCGGATCGCCCGATACATGCCAGGATACTCAGAGCTTATTTGTTCCGTGAACTTTAGCAGAGCAAAGCAAGGCAATGCGAAAATACGCGGGGAAAAGGTCGCGTGGAACTCACTAGTTCTTAGTGTAAAACAAATTATACGGAGGGTTGAGGTTGGAGAGTAGGAAAGTCTCAGCGAAGTACGTTCTATTCTCGCTTCAATGCAAGGAAGAGCGAACTCACGTTTGCTGTGTTTCCTTGGATCTTTTAAAACACTGTTCCATCCACTGAAGAGCAGAAGAGCTGCAAAGAAGTGCACACGTACATTATGTACAAATACATGGTCGGAGAAATGTTTCTCCTGCATAAAGAATGTTGTTGTTGTTGTTGTTACACTGGAGCACGGCAAAGAAACACGATATGGGTAAAGAGGGACTGCGTTTGTAACTACGACAAACAAATGCAAAACATTACAACATACCTGACAACAGTAAACCCATGAAGAGATTGACCAGGTACGTGAAATGAATCGTTCTTTATGAGAGAAAAAAGAAACAGGGTAAAATATTGAAAATTGAACGGAAGCGTAAAAACGGCCTAGTAAAGTTCACTCCCGAGACTGAAAACCAGACTTGCTCAACTGTTGTGTATACATCTGGAATAATTCGGTTCAAAAGAATTGCGCTTCAGTCACCAGATGAAGCCTTCATATAAATACATGCAGAAAAAATACAGCAACCTACGTCTACATATAAAGTGCACATTGTTTCTGTGCATCGTTACAGGAAGGATGCACTTTATTCTCTTTAATGGTAGATGACGCGCGCTCTTTTCGTTTCATCTGATAGATCAGTTCCTTTACTGACTTTCTCCATTTTAACACAAAAACATCAAAAAACGCGAGCTTAAGAGATTTTAAACATTTCACTTTATCGTCTGACATGCAATGGAATTTTTCCTTTTATCTCGGTGTGCAAATCCGAAAGGGATACAGGTTGGACGATGATATTGCTAAATAGGCATATCGTTGCAAAAGCGCCAAAAAATCTGAACATGAGAAGACTTTGGCGCATAAGTCCTTAAACCAACCATTCTCTTGTGGAAATAATCCCAGAGCCACAGAATGAGGTCGGAGTTTGCAGACCAATGATATGACAACGAAACGCAACAACGAAGACAGAAGCGCCGGTGAGTTTCTTCATGGCTGTCCTGAAAGGCATAACAGAGAGATTGTTAGTTCAACAGGTCTATAAAACAACAATCAGAGAAGCTAAGAAGACGTTTGGCTAAACTGAAGATGTGAAAAAAATTATTGTAAAATGCGTCAAAGGCGTTAGTTTGTGATAAAAAGATGTGAGATGTCTTTGACAATTTGTTACTGAGTACTGTGCATAAATCCAGAAACTTCTGTTGATGCATTCCTTCTCTTTTTTTCTCACCACGTGTCTCTTCGAGAAAAGTTTAATAACACGAGAAAAAGCTGTTGATCTCTTAGTGGGAATGTTGATAAAAAGATCGCTGAGATTCGAAACAGACTAGGGATAGATGAAGTGTTTCGACAACAGCAAAATTTCCTTCACGGTGACGTAGTGTTTAGTTTCTCACCTTACTACTTAGAAGAGAAGATTTAAGTAAATCTTGGGCTAGTACCCAATTTCCTGGAACACAACGCTAGCAGAAAAAGAACAAAGAATTAATCAACATGAATTTAAGCTAAACCTGCAAGACGCAATTCTGTAAAGCCTGGTTCTCATATGCCGCCGACATACCTGGCACAGCCTGGGAGACCTTTGCGGCATATGTGAACATTTATCGACGAATCATAATCTGTCCCAGGCATTGACCGCCGGCTTGCCTCCGAAGTTGAACAGCAGGCAAGCCGGCAGTAGTCGGCGACTGTCGGCGATGAAAGGATTTTATGTGAACATCATCTAGACCATCTGTGGACGCAAGATATGACGTAACAACTCGATTTTTCCCACAGTTCCATATTTTATAGAAAATTGCGCCACTTGGATTTGCATTTCGCGCTAATTTGAGTACGCCGGCGATCCATCGCAGATGAGCCGGGGACCCACTGAAACAGATCACCGAACGTTGTCAGCTGCAACCGGCGACTTCGCTATACCTGTGAGGTATTCCTTTTAAAATTCTCTCCCCTCCAGGCTCCATAGCCTGCGTCGAAAAAAATGTTACCCCTTCCCTTACCTGAAGAGAATACATAAAGGCTACAAAGAGACGACTCCCTTCTTTCCCTATCCCTCCATCTGTCTGTCTGTCTTTCTGTCTATTTCACGGTCTGTCTTTCTGTCGGTCGATCGCTCTGTATTTCTGTCCGTCTGTTGGTCTGTCTGTCTGTCGCCATACGTTGCATAAAGGAGGGTAGCGTGACACAGTTTCCAATATTTACTGCATACGTTCTCAGCTTTCGTTTGTTTTACCTTTTTCCTGTGTGAGTACACTCCTTTGTCAGTAAACCAGTACAGAGGAGACAAATGCGTCAATAACCACCAACAGAAACTGACAGGAGTCTTCACTTTGAAACCAGGAGGAGCTGAAAAGGACAGAAACATCAGTAGAGAGACAGGGTATTGTCTTTGACTGTCGACGTTTTTGAGATAAAGGTTCAACTACATCTTCAGTAACGTATTCACATATTCGTACCGCACGACTGGGCCCATGGCTGCGTACAGGAGTCCTGGCTGTCTGATTCCGTCTCTTTGGGATGAAGAATCTCCGACATGATGGAAGACACCGCTGACCAGAATGACTAAGAAGGAAAACTGGCAACGTTGAGGATAGAAATTACCATAATCTAGTAATGTATCATATTAGCATTAATTCTGGCATATTTCGATAAAAAGGATACAACAACTAGATAGTTTGTAACTTAAGAACTGCTGAAGTTAGAAATCCATCGGGTACTTACTCTATCGGATTTACTCAAAGCGACAAATAAAGTGCTGTATGAAATTAAGAAGCTTTTTCGATCCCGATTGCTAATTTAAAAGGTTGGTCTTCATGTAATAAACATAATTTGTCTCTCATACCTCAAGCTCTGTTTTGGTGCTCAAGTGATCCATAAGATGGATAAACATAATCCACAGTTCACACACACAACCACACGGGAATGGACATACTTGAAGCATGTTGGATTGACTTTCCTGTAAAATAAAACACCTTGAGTACTTTACGTTGAAATTCTTCAAAGGTTGAGAGCAAATAGACCCTTTTAACTTGGGCGATTTGTTGTTCTATTTTGGGCCATGTGATGATACTCTTGAGAATTCTTACTTTCAAATTTTCAACTAAGTTTTAGATGAATAAAAGAACAATTCTCAAGAGAATATCACGAAATCTGTGATGAGAAAACAAATCGCCCAAACTAGAACGGTTCATTTAGGAGGGGTTTTAGAGAGGTCTAAGCTAAAGCCGGTTGAAACCAAAAGTCATTAACCAGTCTACAGTCATGGTTATAAAGAAGCCAAGCAAGCCTCTATTCAATGGCCACTCGAAAAACCCAGAACTTTCTCCTTCGACGAAGGGCCAACGTTTCGCTGAAATGACCGGTTAATTTACCCATTTCTCTTAAAGTCATTGAAGCACAGGATTAAACTAAACTGTTCAAATAACCGAACTAAAATTCTCTTTTTTTTCTCTTTACGTCGTGGTTGAATAAAAGGAAAGAAACAAGAGGAACAGTTGTCATTTCAGATTTTATTTCCTAGGGGGAACTGAAACTCTGTCATTTACAATAGCCATCAGGATTCGATTTCCCCTTACTGTACAAACATTCAGGCCATATAACAAAGATACAACTGATTATGAATCACTAACGAAATGTGTAATGACGGGTTAAGAGAATCTGTACTCTGCTCAACATAAGACACACCTTGCTATAGATGGAGGCAGCCAGTGCTATCAAGTCCCAAAGAAATGAAAATGTGTACTTCTTGAGGCTGTTGATCACATCGGCAAAGTGATCCGAAGACAAACTGACGAGCTGAGCTGAAATGAATCATAAATAGCATCACTTAGGCCCCACTTATATATTCTCTGGTATCTGAGACATCCCTCCCCCTCAGGAAACTTTATCGAGCGTTTATATGTGAAAACGTGGTTCGAGTCAAAGGTGTCCCTGCATGATTGTTCATAACCCTTATTGAATAATCGTGGGAGGGGCGGTGGCCTTATGGTTAGTGCGCTTGTCTCCGGATCGAGCGGTCCAGATTCGAGCCATGGCCGGAGACATTGTGTTGTGTTCTTGGGCAAAACACTAACTCTCACAGTGCCTCTCTCGACCCAGGTGTATAAATGGGTACCGGCGAATTTAATGCTGGGGGTAACCCTGCGATGGACTAGCATCCCATCCAGGGGGGAGTAGAAATACTCTTAGTCGCTTCATGCTAAGGAAACAGGGATAAGCTCGACCTGATGGGCCCCTTGGCTCGTATGCAGACTTTACCTTATTGAATAATCAAATGTACAGATATCTTTCTTTGAGTATCCCTCGGTCATTCGATCAAAGTGGGTTTTGTCGAGTTAATCTCACAAGTCTACGCATTACGCGACACTCGCAGTGCCGAGAGTTGTCTCGGTTGGACGAGCCTAAGAGTTTATATAAAGAAAAGTTGTCCCGCTTAGCAGGGTTACCCTACCTGCCGAGGCGAGACAACTCGCGCGCCCACTCGAATTGTCTCACCACCCGAGACGGGTAAACGGTTGATTTTGCAAAGAAATAAGCTAAAAGTTACCTCGGCCAGGGTAACTTGGGGAAGGATCGTCTCGGGTAAAAATACCCGAGACCATGCATATATGGGGCCTGAGACGACTTAGCATGCGATGAACTTTTCTCCTCATTGAAATTTGGTCAACCAAACTTCACCTTTCTATCTGTACTTCAGGATGTAAAAAATAAATCAATAGAAAACTAGCACCTAGTTTAGTTATCATCATATTAAAATTACCGGAAGGATTTGCCCGCCGCTACATCTTCGTACAAACGAATTGGAGATTATCAGCAACAGGAGACAAGTCTTTTCTAAAGCTTTATACCTAGTTGCTAAAAATTTGTCAGAGTAGCAAGGAACTATTAGTATTGTTTTAATTCGCACCCTAAGAAATGAATTAGTAACAACGCGTTCTAAATCAAATTTATCAAGGTTAGCACAGGAAACCTCTCCCACGCTCTGATAGAGATGTCATTTGAAAAGACAAGCTCGGGTACGGTATAACTAAGAACAAAACATATTAGGAGAGGAAGATCTTTTTCCAACCAGGATGTATCATTAACCAAATTTTGGGCGGACAGAGCACAGAAAGGAAAAATATCGCGCACAAGCGGCAATCAAAAGATGAAAAGGAACCCAATACAGGATATGACACGAGAGTGCCAAGCGGAACCGGTGCGGGAAGAAAACATGGAAAGAGCAATAGACGAACTGTTCCATAAATAGAATGCATGACCGGTAATACATGCCGCCGTTCTTCTGTTTCGGGGATTTCTAATTTTTCTGATATTCCACTCTGGTTAAACCAGTCAAGTATGGTACAAAAAATACCATGATTGACAAGGCTTGTTGTTTGATCGGTAGCCTAATAAACAAAGGTCGAAGTAGAAAAGTCAGGCAAATTTTTTGGGAAATTCGTTGTGACTGTTATTTATGTTCAGAGTACACTAGAAAAAAAACATATTGATCATTACAACAGAACAGAAAGTACCCTTGCGTGATTTGGACAACAGAGCCGCGGCGGGTTGTTCGAAAGCCAGTTAACGTTAACCCAGGGTTAAACGTTAACTGAAGCATTATGTTTTCTTGTTTAAAAATGTTTTCACCTCTAATGTTTGGTGTAGTTTGAGATTACTACAGCTCAGAACTGAAGGGCAAACAATATAAACAGAACACTTCGCCAAAAAAATTACAAAACTGAATTAAAAATTCTCGCTAACCAGGCTGGGTTAGCGTAATCAGGCTTTGAACAATCCGGTCCAGCAGAACGGAAAGTGTCGCCTCAAAGCCTTTCTCTCGAAGTTAAAATTATATTTAAGAAGTTGGCCGCTGTTAGTAATTGTCGAACTGTCGTTAGCAGTTACATTGCAGGAAGCAATAATTGGGATTCTCTGAGAGAACAAAAATCTGTCAACTTAGAGATGTATGAACCGAAAAAAATACTTGTTTACGATAAAATACAATTTGAAATTTCGTAACAGCATTTAAGCTGTGTGAAAAAGTCAACTTTTAATAGTGCAGAGAACTCACATTTCAATCCCACTGACCAAAGAAAGCGGGCTCAGAAGCACCGAGCTATCTCCGCCTTTCAGACGAGAAGGCTTTCTTATGGCCCTGTCCTATAATATTCATTGCAGCTTCGTGGTAAATCGTACCAACAGTTTAAACCTTTAGGAGTCTTCTTTCAAAACTGATCAAATTCCACAAGTTACTTTCTAGCATTGTCACAACACATTCCTGGACAGAGATATAAAACTCACGCAGTTGTACCGCTCCGGCCTGAGGGTGTTTACAACAAAATATGATTTGAATTATAGAGTTTGAACGATCTTTACTTACAGTCACTGACCTCTTATCGGATAAGAGCACTAGGAATTACACGATCACGTAATTCTTTGCATCATGATGTGCCGCCACGAACCGCTAAATTAACGGGGTGGCGACACATGCACATGCTGTGAGAGATAGTATTATAATTTACCTTATCTACCCATTTAACTTGTATTACAAGCCCACGTGTTTGAAATTTTAAAGTAACACGAAACTTTGGATTGTTTTCATAAGAGGGGGTTGCTATACACTGCATGTTTGCTGGCAGCCATCGATTCCCTTGATGTTCAAGCAGAAAAGTTTTTGAAGAATTAATATTACTGAATATTGTTGTATATTATATTACTGCTTCTCCTCTCGCAATCAAACTTTCAGAAGTGGTATGAATGCGAGGTAAATTGCAAGACTTATGTTAAGTGAACTGACAACTCATAGACCTGGCATAAGAAACGGCAAATTGGTAAAGTGAACGGCGACAAATCATAACAACTGACATAAAATTGCGACAATCAGCCAAGTTGCAATTGTAAGACAAACAAAAATAGAGATATTAGTTAGGATACGGGAATGTGTACCATAAGGAAGGAGATAAATGTTCACGTTAGTGTCCTTTCGGACTAAATACGTGACTGCAGTGAGGAATCACATCGAACTTCAGGAAACATATCGAAGCTCTGCTCTGCTTGAGTTGCTATCGTAAAAGTATTGACTCTTGTTCCTGAAGCAAGGCAACTTGAACGAATGGCACTTACATGCACAACAATTCACGAGTGAGCAGCAAGATAAGCAGTGGGAAGTTACTATCTTTGTTACGAAACAGGTAAACAAGATGGATCGAAAAATCTCCTTGCAAGATCCAGACATATGGATTCTCAATTAAACCAAGCTTCTAAAGACCTCTTCTCGTAAGTGTGGTTAAAAAAACCCTTCAATGCCTAGAGCGTCAGTCTTAAAGGCCTGAACATCCGGTTTTAAATTTGAAAACTGTTCAGTTTGATATCAGCCAACTTCTAAAGCAGCGTACCAAACCCCTACAAGTATCGCATACGGGGGAACACGTTCCCCTTGTTGCACGTATTTTGGCGAGTGAAAAACGGGAGTCATCGCTAATTTGTTCTCAGTTTGAGGAAGAAGACGCTTAATTGCTACCGTGTGAGTTGCGGTTTTCAGTCACTGCAGGTCGCTATCTTAGATTATATTAAAAGGCTATCGAGATAACAACAACGAATTAACATATTGCAAAGGCGCCTGGCGTCCGAGAATTTTTTCTACAGTTATTTCAATTAAGTGATTAATGTGCGTTGAAAATTATCTTAAAATGGCAAAAGTCAGCGTTTATTTCTTGAGATTCAAAGCAGAGTGATGCTTCCTTCCCTTTTTCAGATGATAAGCATTGGCTAGATCTGAATTGACGGAATCTCGTAATCTCAAAGGCGTGGTTTACGGCGCATTATAGTTGTTGTACTTCCCTAATCTTCTCAGGAGATCCTGAAAGCCAAGGAAATTCAGTAATTGTTTCGAGAAAACCACAGGGAAACCAACGGTACACCAATTGCTAAGGTTTCACACCTTTAATTATCCAACTGCAGCTAATACCGTCCAAATAACAGTACAAATATACAGCGATATTGTACAGTTGTACAGTAGAAAACCTGTTTTCCGGACAGGTCGGCGCGCGCACGCAAAACTGTCACACTCTCCCTCTTTCACTAGTAAATTTATTAACTACAGCAGTTGAAAAATAAATCTCTTATTAGATGTTTCGGTGTGTAGTATCGCTTTATATATTTACTCGTTGTTTGTATTTTGACTCGCCCTACGGGCTCGTCAAAATACGGCAAGACTCGTGAAAATATGAGATAATATGAAAATATAAGATATATATGTATTGCATATCTGTTAACTAATGGAACTCGAAATTTCTGATGGTATTAGTAAAAAGAGGAAAATCGATTAAATGTAAAAATTTCATCCTGAATGAAATTAAGAGAGATAATGCGCTAAACCATATCAATTTCAGTGATGGATTATTGAAGATGAAAAGTCATTCGGTTAAATGCAACAGAAGTAAAACATTAAAAATGAGCCAACGTTTAAGCTCGTTATACTTTACCATGCTCAAACGCCTATAAAATGGCGTCCAATCGGCGAGCGATCCGAAAATTTCAAATATACAAGGTTCGTGGGATTTCTTGAGGGAGATTGCTAACGGAGAATGTCTACTAATGTGCATGCGCTGAAAATTGAACGCCGAAAAAATACCTCGGCCTATCCGAACTAGCATAAAACAAAAATTAGTGGTTTGCAAGGGAGCGACAAAATGCAATGAAAGGTGAAAGTTTCTCGCAGTCTTTTTCGCGACCTTAAAATAACTTTTCATCACTTAAGCACAGATTATAATGGTGTAATTGATGAATACGAAGCGAATGAGTTGTGGGCCAAAGAGCACGCTGCGTGTAAACTTGAATCAATTAAGAGTTAATAAAAAGCAGCTTGAAGAGAGTTGGGGATAAAGATGTACACATTGAAGATTTGTTGCAATCTCTTATTGCAGCAATAAATGAGTTTTACACGATCCAATAGATCAACTAGTCTAAACGAAGCAGATATTTACTGATAACAAGCATTGTAAGAAAGCTCTTGGCAGCTTCACCACCAACAACAACAACAAATGAAATTAAATTTTGTTGTAGGCATGTCTTGAGAACTGAAACACAATAGAAAGGAGTTTCTTGCAAGGATTCTAGATCATTCCAGGGGTTTACTTCCCAGACTAAATTCAAACCTTCAAGGTACATTTAAGACGGTTTGAAAGTTGAGAGAAACCAGAAAGACGATCCGAAACATTGGGCATCATGCTTTAATTAACAAGCCTCCTCTTGTATTTACAACAGAGAAACTATTAAAATGGATATTTGTGAAGATTTCAGAGCGCTCTAGATAAGGAGCAAGTTGAAAAGGGAATGCAAAGAAAGAAAAAAGGCTCAGCAAACACGATAGTAATGCACCCGCTATTACCTTTCCGTCCATTTGGTTACATTTTTACATCAAAAGGAAGGTTTAAGCTTTATTCTCGGCTAAAAGGATTCGCGGTTTCCGCTCTACGCACCAGAAAGGAGAGTCGAGTCTTGGCAAGTGTAAAACCCATCAACATCGCAATTTGGACGAAATGGTTTGTAACGCGCGCGGTCACGCCCCGGCGCGTTTTCGAGATTCCTTCACTGGCAAACTAAGAGACTAAGCCGTTTATCAGATCAGTTGTATCCGATTGCTTAGCCATAGGTCTCGAGGTTATCTTCAATAAGATATTCGGTTAATTTCCGCCCCAAAGCACATATAAACACAGCCAAGTACCTGGTAGATATTAAAAGTAGACATACTTGCAAAGAGCAACGAAACGTGCGCATCTAAAGGGATTGACTTCAAAGGGAACTCGAAACTAGGTGAGTTATTCCGCATCCACACTTTGTTGATCGCCGTATTCGAGTTGAACAGGTGTATATTAACGGAAAATCGCGTTCAGACAAGTTCGAACAGTTTTCGTGTCTCGATTAAGACATTCGACTCACTGGGTATTTCCGAGTTCAAAGATAACAAGCTTCCATATATTGGAAGTGAAATATACCCTTTACTAACCGAATTATCAAACCAGCTCTCAGAAATGGGCCTTTTAAACCGGTTATTTAATCCTTTACAGAAAAAAAATCGGTTAATGTCATCTTGCAAGCATAAGCCGTCGATGAAACAGCATTTTGGAATGTTATTCTGTAATTCATCGAGAAATGCGAGGTATTTACCTCAAAGTTCGCTCGATAGTTCGTAAGACCAAAAACAAGGAAACGATGAAGCTTTTAGCAGTTGTTTAATCTTCGATATATGATAAATCAGAGCCTTTAAAAAATTTCAAACGAGATTCTTGCCAGTGAGTCGGACTACAAAGCAAAATAAGGTCTTCCCATAGCACGACGATGAAAAGGTTGGCGGAGAAGGTGTGGCGGGGGGGGGGGGCGGGGGTAGAGATTTCAGAAAGTTTACGGTGATTTTGTGACAAACGCCTCACAACTCTGATTTGAATATCACCATCTTAGGCCCCAAATTCTGCTCTGAGACTAAGCAAGGTAATTACAGTCAAACCTACTTCACATTGAAGCGGCGTGTAGCTGTCAGCATATTATTTATTATTTAGGCATCAGTTTAGGAATTTTCGTCTCTTCTCCCTCCCACCTCCCAACTTTCTTACACCGGAAGGACCGCCACATGCTGGGTTTGTGTTCATTCTTAAATCTTCAAACCTGGAGTTTTATTGTTGAACACCAGTTAAATGAACTTAGGGCAGTTCGAAATTCTTAAAAATCTCAAATATAGTCGTCATAATGCCTAATATTACACAGCCTTCAAAGTCTGAAACACCAGTTCTGAAATAGCCGGTCGTGTTTAATTCGAGCAGACAAAAAAAACACCATTTCCGACGAGTAAACCTCGTACAAAATCCTGTCTGAAAATAAAAATCTCCAAAACTCCTTTGCAGTCAACGCTCAACAAGCGATCTCCGTATCCGTGTGGATTTATATTATGAACATCATCGATGTTTGCTGAACAAGTGCAGTCTCAAGCCAAACATTTCTTTTGGCAGATCAGTTGAATGTTTCCCACAAACATCTGACACTGATTAAGCCTCCTCACTGATTAATTCTCTTTTGTATTGTAATTGTAATTATTCTACTTTGTTATATAATAATATTTAATTTAATGCGTCGAGCCGCTGCTCGCCTCGAATAGCTGTAGCTAACTGCGAGCAGTGGTACATCATATTTTGTATTTTGTGTATTTTCTTAATAAACTTGAACTTGAAACTTGAAGCTTGAAGCCAAAACAGGCTTGATAGCTTTTTGGTTTGTTTGAGTTAAGAAGCGCAAAGCAAACACAACAAAGTTACAAATGATTTTTTTCGATTGGCCTACATTGACGAAGAGATTGGCGTGGAAATTTTAAAAGATCCCTGAGATTTACATCAGCTAAATTTTGGAGATAACAAATTTTTATGAACCTCTGTTTAGTTCACTCAAAGCATTGTGACCGGCATTAGCGTGTCAAAACAATTCCTGCAATTTGGTAAATGGTTTAAAAACAAAAAAAATAATAATACTAATAATAAGGAAAAATGCACGCGTGCCACATGCAAGACATTCCTAGAATTTCTCATTTCACAAGTCTGGAATAAAATCTCCAGATGCTTAAAAAGGCGAAGAATTTAAGCAAACAACTGCAATTAAAACATACCCAAAAATAGCTTTATGGACACTGAGCAGTAGAACGCCTAGTGGTCGTTTAATCAGGCTGGCATGTCCGCTGGCACGACATCAAAACAAACAAACATGCCTTGCAATACCTGTTAGACTTGAAGCTGCTTTCATGAATGATTTTTTGCGCCTGGCTCTGTGACCACCGTCAATTAATTACTTGAAGTCCTTTGTACCCGTCAACACTTAATTTTTATCCAACTGCGATCTTAACTGATTGAAAGACTACAAATGATCTGCAATCGACACCATGAAACACACGTTAGCTACGACGAGGTAGTTTTGTAACTCACTGTAGACAAAATCAGAAAAACGGTTGAATCATAGCTGAAACGCACACAAACGAACCAGAAAATCTTAAGGGCCTCACCCGTTCTACTCTCAAGAGATGGCCCAGATTTGAGAACAACGTCGTGGGTCTCGGGTGCTTTTCCTATCTAGCAAAATTACCAGCTAACAGTTCAAACATCTAACTTGCTCAAGTTCGCTGACGTTCCCACAACCAATAAGAGGTGGTCTTTGTTGTCTGAGCCAATAAACACATAAGCCATGTGAGCAAACAACCAAAGAAAGTGACCTACGTCATCTCGTAAAAATTTGGTAACTTTACAAACTTGCATAACGGACCCAGTGGGAAAATACGTCATGGGCTGAATGATAAATAACATATTGCGCCAGTGGACCACCTATAAAGATGTGAAAATAGTAGAACTACAGAAAGACAAATTTTTACAACTAAATTGTATTCATGTATTAGGAAAACAATTGTAAACTGGCTTTGATGGTCTCTTACAAGGACCAGTTCGTACCTTGTGGCGCCTACCAGCAAACGTTTAAGTTCACTTTCTGTCTACTGCTAGTAGCTTCTAGCCACGGTTAAAAACTTTACAAATGTAAGGGTGATTCTGTTATCATGACTTTGTCTTTCTACCAGTTCACAGCTACTTCAATTTTCTGATCAAAATAGACCGCTGGAATTTCAGAATGAAGTAGAATAGAAAACTGACCAACCGAGGTCGAATTTTGATCTTTCATAAATACGGGCACGTTTTCACAGTATAGAAAACTTCGATGATTCAATGTTTTTTCCACTCTCAGTGTCTGTTACATTTATTTAATTTATTTATTTATGTTTTTTTTTACAATTTTATTTACAGGACGATGACTTACACTACTTACATCTACTTACATTTTACTTGCTACACTACTTATACTCACACTACTTATACTCACACTACTTATACTCAC
>CM042749.1:344948-355307 GCA_022496165.2 Catalaphyllia jardinei | reverse complement strand
ATACTCACACTACTTATACTCACACTACTTATACTCACACTACTTATGCTCACACTACTTATGCTCACACTACTTATACTCACACTACTTATACTCACACTACTTATACTCACACTACTTATGCTCACACTACTTGCAATACATATATTACATATATTACAATACAGTAACATTGATTTAATTTGCAGTTGGCGTATATACAATGCCCTTTTTAATTATAGAAAAATTACAAGTAAACGTCTGAGTAAACATGAAAGTCACAAAAATGCTACATTTGTTTTCGTACTTACTTTCGATGCTGTTACATTTATAGATTACCGTTTATTTATTTTAATGCTACTTATGAGAATACATCAAGGAAATATGTAAAAAGCTGATGTCTGTTTTCTATATTTCTCATCATCTGTCTGTTTAACAATATACTCTTGACAATATCCTCTTGACAATATAGTCTTGTAAGGCAGTTGATCTCTAACATGGCTAATTTTTCTGTTCCAGACAAGATGGCAGGCACTGGCATTGCCATGATGATCGTCTCCATAGCAACCAAGATATACACAGACACTGGTGGCCCGGGACTCACCATCTATAGGCCCCACTGCCCCCCCCGGATTTTGCATACTTGGGGACTACGCACAGGAGGGGGACATAAACAAAACAAACCACGGAGTCATGCTATGCATTCTGATGCAGCAAAACTCCTCGGTCGTCGCGGAAGCCGAGGGATTTGCCCAAGTGTGGAGCAGCGAAGGTCCAGAAAGTGGAAACGGATATGGCGACGATGAAGGACCTGAGACAAGCGAAGAAAGCAGTGGGTCGGCTTCCGGTCACAACGCAATCTTAGCATTTTGGAGACCCAAAGTTCCCAGCGAAGACTACGTTGCGCTGGGTCACGTGGCAACGACCAGTTATGAGCCGCCGTCCTACGATCACGTGTGCGTCGTGCATAAAAGCTCAGCCATACCAGGAATCCCTGGTCGACGAGTGTGGATTGAAGAGTCCCGGATGACAAGCCTTTGGTCCGTGGCTTCCAGCTATCACTATTTGAACTTGGGAATGTTCTTCAGTAGCGACTCAAAAGCGGCTCCTCGCATATCGCAGTTCTGGTCCCTGCTGCCGGAGGTTGTTCCAGCGCCTCAAAACACTTCGCTGTCGATTAAAAAGCTCACCAAAGACGACTTGGCGCTTATCTACAAAGGCCAAGAATGCAAGACTTCCAAGCTCCTTCGCGTGTACCTCCCTCGAGCCCCTATAGGTTACGCTCCTCTAGGACATTATGCGGAACGAGGTTTCAGCCGAGTGAGTCCGGCGGCTCCCATGCTAGTGGTAAAAGAGATGGGAGGAAGGGGTCTGTTAAGACACCCAGTTACCTACCAGGAACTGTGGAGGTCACATGCCAATGACACAGAGGCAGCCATATGGCGACCAGTGCCTCCTCCTGGATACTTCTGTATAGGACACGTGTTAGGCGTGGGCTCTGAGGCGCCGCCTACAAAGGCGATAATGTGCCTTCATTGGAGCGTGATCGGAAGAGGCTGGCCATCGCGTAGTAAGAGAATATGGTGGAACAAATGTTCTGACGGGAAAGAAGCGACTATCTGGCGAGTCAGTGGACTGGACGACTGCCTCAGTGCTGGAACATTTGTGATTCATCGTGGACTCCATAACCCGCACTGGGAAGAACTACTTTTTCACTGCTTTTATCTTAATGAAGTGTCAGTCAGATAAAGTGGCATCACACGAAACAGAAACGTTTTCATTTTGTTGCTTTAGTCTTGATCGTTTATGATCGCTAAACTTGTAGACAGTTGTGGTTTACTTGTCACACAATTTCCAAACTCTAACCTGGCACAATGCGTTACTTGTCATGCAATACTTTTACTCTAGCGTGACAAACCGCAAAGTATCTGAAACAGATAAAATCACGAACAATACAGCAAACACGATCGTTTGCCGGAGAGAGAACTTAGACAGTTTTGTGTTTAGTAAAGCCGGAACATAAAAAAAATTTATACTTTCTGACAAGCAATGAAGACAAGAAGTTCAGTTTTGTACAAGTGGCACAAACTTTCTGATCCTTAATAAAGGGGACATTTCGCAGTCATTAGGAAGAATTAATGGTAGCGCATGGACGTTTCGCGTTTCTAATCAGTACTTTTTGCTCTTAAATGAAGTTACTGCGCTGATTAGATCGTATGTAGGTTATACGACATAGAAGAATTAGAGAATAAAATACAAGAATGACTTTTCAGTTCACTGGGTCGAGGATGGTGATGTAAATCAGTTGTAATAGTTAAGTCCCTGACACAAATGGAGTAACTGCACAATACACCATGGGCGTAGCCAGGATGTTTCAAAGGGGGATCGCACTGAGTGATACTGAGGGTACTCACCAGATTGCTACCTGAATATTGTAGGTTGTTTGCTTACAAAGTGGGGGTCACGGGCACCCCAGGACCCCCCGCCCCCTGGCTACGCCCTTGAAATACGCTACTACTCCACGACCACTTTATTTACATGTGTCAGTACCAGTGTGCTTTGAGAAACGAGGAATACAACAATACTTGCTATTCTTATTCAGTGAGATGCAAATAAGTGGCAGGGTGTTTTGCAGTTAAAAGGACTGGACCGAGCCTGTAACTTCAGACATGACTAAGACGAGTCTACCGCCTCCCTGAAGGGTTGTCTCTATATCTCGCCACCTCAAATTTCCGCAGCCTATATTTAGAGCTTTGCTAAGTGTAGAGTACAAAGGTAACTCTACCCGCACTTGGCTTGCATTTCCGCCATGGAGATTATACCATAAAGACGCTTTTGTAGTTAAGAGCTATCCAATTTTGACAAATAATATTAAAAGTTTTGATTAATTGCTGAGCTATCTTTTCACTGAAAAAAGAGAGAATGAAAGGCAGATCATCCCACAAAAGACTGACTTCAGTTGAAATCAAGTTCTCCCAACGAGAAGCGCAGAAAACGTCTATAAACCTGTTGGGAGGATGATGCTGCCAAGAACTCTCGGGAATAAGATTTGATCTTGTAACGCTTTTTGGTCGAGACATTTCACACACACGACGGAGTAAAATCATATATTTACTAGACTTGCTCACAACTCGAGCTTTGAGAGCCAAACTTGGAACAACAAAAAGTGCACACGACGAGCCAAGTGTCTAAAGTGCAAGGATGAAGAATGAGAGCTTAACTGACAAGAAGGAATTTGAGAAGGTGCTCTTTTTTTGAACAGCGTTTACGGTCCACGCGTTCTAGTTCTGTGTATGGTAATTTTGAAGCAGACTTTTGTTTTGTCATGAAAATATTGGGAGTCAATGCTCAGAGAGCCGTAAAACAACAAAAGGGAAAAATTTTACATAAGAGCATGAATCAAAGCATAGTACGCATATTTAGAGAAGAAAGTTCTCCCCCCTGTTTCGACCAAAAACTAAATCGCGTTTACTGATCAAGTTGGAGCTGCCTTCGCTAAACACCGCTTTCTACTAGACTGTAATAAATAATTGTTTTAAAACACGCTGGATACTACGCGTGCGCATTAGCTACTAATGCCACAACACAAACCACATGGAAGAAACTAGAAAGCGGAATTTGAACGTTTCGAGTCTGCTATTTGAGTAACTCTGGTTTTCCTTCAACACGCATAAATCTTTCGCCTTTTACTAAAGATTTCCGTGGAGGAGAACAAATGAATGAGTCTATCGACTAATTTTTCGTCGCCCTGCCTTTCGGCGGGGCCCCCTAAGAAAACACAAGCAAAACTACATGTAGCACACCTACCTTGTTTTTCCATTATCAAGCACAGAGTTTGAATAGCAGCCCAGTTTAACTCTAAATGGAGATGAAATAAGTGTCCTCCTGCAGTCAAGCGTACTGGAGATATCGAAGATACTTGGTTTGTCCTTGTGTAGACCGAGGGAAGGGAGGTCAGTCGCCCAAGAAACAAAGACAAATCGTCCAGCTGTCTAGTTAATCTTGACGGCAGAAGAAACAATTCATGAAGATGTGTGTTACTTTGGTGCCCATCATGAACTGTGGTGAGGTGGCTGGTGTGAAAAAAAAATTCAAGGATTGAAATAATTAGTTAATAATAATAAAAATAACAATAATAATGATAATGTTAATGAGAAAGGCACAATCGTCCAAGTAGACGTAACCTCGTTCTAACCCTAGGCCCATCAAAGCATGAAGTAAAAGGCAAATGATAATAGTAAATTACAATAAAATGGCCAATGGGATAATTAATATCAAATAGCAATTAATTGCTACTGAATCCAAACAGAATTCCAAGCCCATGAACAAAGTAAGATTTCCCTCTACAGGCAGTGGTAGAAGTGATAGTCAGAGTTGTGACTTACCTGTGTGTAACATAAAGGAGAAAGGCAAAAAATCTACTGCACTTTCTTCGGAGCTCAACACAGCGCTTGTGTACATCATCTAACAACACAATCACCCAGAGAGGATATGTTTAGTATGCTACACAAATCAATTAAATCATAGCTAAAAGAGGGAATTATTGCAATAGGGTAAAGTCTTTCTTCATGTCTTGAGGTCTGTCAAGTTCGCACTCATCTCCAGTTTCTGTGGCATGAAACATCCATGAGTATTTCTACACCCTCCTGATACTAGTCTATTAAGGGGCGTGCCAGTGCCCCATTTATACACCTGGGTGAAGACTATAGCTACATCAAATGTTGTTTTAAATAATCTTAAAGAAGTTTTTGAAATTCCTAGTAATCATATTTTACAATGCATTGTGCAAACATCATATTGAAAAATTATGTTCCAACGTTTGTTGAGCCAGCTAAAACTTATTAAAACTTTCCCACACCCAATCAATTACAAAAGAGAAGTTATTACAATTGTTATTATATTATTGCTTGTCTTAAGTGTTTTTATTTCTCTGTTTTTCTCTTCTCGTGGTTTCTTTTTGAACTGTTTCAAACTTTACCAGTCAAAGTCGTACTGCTTCCATCATTTTCCAGCTTAAAAACTTGCTGCCTAAAAGTAAAAGAATGAGTAGCTCATTATTAACACCAAACTATGAAGACCTGATTGATCATTGCAGTTATACTATATAGCACAACTTAAGCAGTTGTGAAATTAAAGCCTGAAAACATCCGGGCCTGAACAGGATATGAACCCATGACCTCTGTGACACTGGTGCAGTGCTCTACTAACTGAGCTATCAAGCCTACTATTTTTGTGTTCAGGCTTTAATTTCACAACTGCTTAAGTTGTGTATACATTATATATTCATATTGTGTAGATCCTTGGAAGAACATCTCATAAAGAGTACTGAGTGTTGACTTTTAGAAATGATTTTATACAAATCTTATCAACCAAGCACAGGTGTTTAACAGGATACTATTTGTCTTGATAGTGCAGACAATGTTCAGTGAGGTCTGTACAGATACATGTAGACCAATGGTTCACTTTGGTTATTTTCCAAATACAATGCAGAGCAAACTTGATTTATATGATATCCAACTTCATATTAGTATGAATTTTCTAGCGTTCTATCACGAATGCTGTTCACTGATTGGCTATGCTACTCACTATCTATCAAGTACATCTTGACATTTTTGAAATGTCAGTGAAGAGGATTTACATAAAGTTTTGAACAACCAGTAAATGTATACTAAAACAATAATTTAGATTATTTGCTCTATGCCGATGGAAATCAAAAGCCCATAATCTGATTGTTTAATAGAAGAACTGTAGAAACTTGGTTCTGTCTTTATTGGACTACCAATCAACATTCTGATTGGTCAGTTTCAGTTATTAAATATGTAAGTGGTCTCTGTGGATTAGTAAAAAGCAGTCACGATAGTGATAATGATATAATATTATTACAATGTTGCTGTTCAGTTTGTTAATAATATAATAACTACTTACAAACTTCAATGAGTTCCCAGCTGAGTTAAACTACCTTCATAGTATTTTAATATTCACCTGAGCATGAAGAATAGTGTTTCCAACTTATGTGGTAGAGAACTGCCTGCAACAAAGTTTGCTCCAAATAACTGGATCACCCGGTCACGGAAAATCTCTTGGTATGGAATTTCCTGGTGCAGAATCCTTTAACAATAAGAAAAGTTAAAAGATTGCAATGATCACAGCCAGTTCTGACCCAATGGTCAGGATTAGATTTGCCAAGTGATCATAAAGGGGCCATGTCACAAACAGTTCATCTGCAAGAAAGTGGCTATTTTCGATCAAGAAGGTCAATAATTACTCTTACTCTTTCTTGTTCTTAACCATCTTATTTTTTTTGGTTATTACCTTTTTGTTGTTTTTAATTGATTTCAAACATCAGGAAAAAATAAAATTGTAATTCAAAATATCTCCCATAGCTCCCTTAACACTGTTTTCTGTAGTGCGAATGGGCAAAACCACTGCTACCTCCAACCCAATCCAATCATCACCTTACAAATGCTTGTACACTATGGGTAAATAATTTTAATGCTCCATTATCTCAAAAATGTAAAACTACAAAACAATGCAGTTTGTGTTTTAAATGATGTCCCTTTAATGAAACTAATAACCCCACACTACTTAGCCTTATGCCTGTTGAAATTTCTTGACATTGTTAAACTGAATAGTAATGTATGCTCTTTTATGATTATTTCCACCATGAAAAGTATATATACCTGTCTCACTAGTATCTGAGCTACACAATTGCAATACTCACAGTGCATTATCCAATCAAATCTCCATACCCTAATTTCAAACTAATCTTAGGAGATTTTGCCCCAACATTATTGGAAATTTTTTCAGGGACAAACCATCTAAAAAAATATTCAGAAAAGCACTTTTGCGCTGGCACCTTGCTCAATACTAATAAAACATTATCCTTTTCATTATTTACCAAACTATTTTAAGGGGCACAACACTAGTTTATCTAGGAGGCAGCGTGGCCAAGTGGTTAGAGCGCCGGATTTGAAATCTGTAGGTCGCGGGTTCAAATCCCGTTCTGACCGCTAACTCTCGGCTACGCTTGTAAATAACCAACTGGTCTGCCTCCCGCCAGTTGGGATTCTTAACCTAGTTATGTTTATCTACCATTGGTCCTGAAAAGCCCCAATGGGGAGTGGCCAATTACGTATACATGCACATACATCTAGATGTGCCCCTCTCCTCTCCTTTCCAATATACCATATAAATTAATTCAAGTGTTGTAAATATGTATCGTATGTTTTTTTTTTCCTTTTGAATAATAATACAGTACTGTATCACTAGGGATTGAAGGAACAATTAAAATAAATAAAAATAAATAAATAATCCAACTGTGATGGTAACAACCATCTTACTGAGCTAACAGCTTGTCAGTATCCATCCTTACTCCAAGGTGGAGAGAGGGACTGCGACAGTATGTGTTGTAGAATTATGTGCTGAGCAATGGTGTAAATGATGAAAGAGAAATTTAGTGAGGGAAATTATTAAATCTAGACTCACTTTTTACATCAGATGGTTTTTATGTCAGGTTTGTGCATCCAGTAATCATACTGCTAAATCTAAAGCTCAAGTTTCAAGATGGAAGTCTGTTCATATGGGAGAGTATGTCTGGTACTGAGGCCAAACTCTTCCCTCATCAGACTTTGCCCCCAATAATGTCTCTTCTAGAAATGACATTCAAATATTATTTTTAAAAAAATGCCTCTCAACTCTTTGAACTTTAACAATCATACTCTCTACCCCTAGAAATAGACTGCCATACAAGTTTCAATACAATTTCCCAAAGGCAAGCTGTGAGAGGTGGGCTCGGAAAAAGGAAAATGTCCACAACACTTGCAACCTGGGTGCAAAAAAAATGTGAGGAAGAGGAAGATTACAACCAGGGGTGGTGGATGATACCTAAAACAACAATAATTTGTCTCAAAAGCTTTCCATTAAATCTTGAAATCTATTGTCTCTGAAAATCGTTTACATTTCAGTCTCACATTTTTAAGGCTCTCAGCAAGCCTCAGATTTTACAACAATTTTCACCACACAACCATGAAGGACTTTGAGAAATTAAGACTGAGGTGATTCAACTTAAAAACAAGGAGTATTAAAAAAGTTCTCAGTCTTCATCAAGCTGGTAATCATGTTATGTATATTAGAAGAGTACAATAAAAAATAGGGATCTCTGTTCTTGTTTTTGCACAACATGGATGGCCTTGATTGCAACTTTGCAACAACCAGCAAGGTTGTCGTTACTTAACCTTAGTTAGCAGAAAGAGGCACTGGAATTGTATGAAAAACACTTAGTGGATTAATTTAAATTATTAGAAAAGTTTAACAAAATAGACCCTAAACTTACATTTTAAACCATGTTAATTAAACAAGAGTTACTATTATATGTTAAAGGATAGAAAACAAAACAATAATGGCAGCAAAGTACTCACGCATTGAAAACCCCAGTTGCTAAGTAACCATTTTGGCAGAGTGCCTCTTTAATTCTACCAGGGGAGAGATGACCACTGCAATTGAACTCTGCTGGTTTTCTTATCACTAAGCCTTTAGGTAAAGACAGAAAAGAATAAAGTAAATTAGAAAACAGTCCTAAGAAAATATGCATGCTGATCAGTTAAAAATTGTGTTTCCATAACTCCATGGAGACACAGAACTAACACGAGCTGTTGACGTAATGATGGTGCGAGCAAAGAAAATTTACATTCCGATAATTAAAGTTAACAAGTTGTTTTCTTTTTTTCATTGCCGTGTTTTCTAAAAGAAATAGAAAACATGTTCTCATGTTTTCTATTTCTTAAGTAATAGCAGAGCTCTGCCAAGCAGAGCACCATACCCATATAGGAAAGCAAAGGAAACCCATATAGCAGCCAGCGGTATTGTTCGTGGGCACATTCACAAAACGATGATGATGGAGATGGAGTTGCACAAGATGACAGCCATACTCCAGCTAATAGGTTGACAGTGACATGTAGTCACGGTTTATAACTTATTTGTATGTGATATTGGACAACCATGTTATGGTCAATTGACACCTGTCAAAACAAGGTATCCACTGACCAGTTTCACATGATCATATCGCAGACTCAAGTTAAGAGCTCATTGAGGTCACGTTTTATTTTTAGTTGATCACTGACCAAGTGCTGATTTTCGATTGCATTGCAGGCTCATGTCAGGTTAACTAGGGCTGGGTGGTTTGGAATCAAAGCTGGTTAACACTAACCCAGGATTAAAAGTTACCTGAATTATAATCCCGGCCCAGGAGCTCCGCTATATATTAACTTTGGTCTGAAAATGGGCATAGATTTTGATCATTTTGGTGTGCAAATTTATCGTCCTTCTCAGATGTTTACGAAAATGGAAGCCATTTCCGGTTAGCTGGGGTCAGATATTGAAACCGTGTACCAGTTTTAGAGGTTTGAAATGGGGCATGGATTTTTGCTTCAGGTCTGAAACAGGGTATGGAAAATAACAGATTTTAGTCTGAAAGGTAAGCGTATAGGGTACAGATTTCAAAGGTCGGGCCGCACACCTTTACCAAACACTTTGGCGAGTACCTCGATCCCTCGGGGTAGTCTTCTTCTGTTAGCTTACAGAAATTGAATACACATTTGGGGCTATACAGAAATCTTACCGATGGAATCACTGATCTATGATTTGTGCATCGGTAACAAATCTTCAGTTGAAAACCTACCCGCCATTTGTGTTTGCTGCCGACCATGGTCATCACAGTCGATGGCAGTTTTTTGTCGCTTAGCTAATGGCTCCTCGCGGATCTCATTTGCATCACAGAATTCACCGAAATCCAGGCTGTCAGGCCACTCCGACAGATCTTCCAAATCATTTACGTTGTAGTCAAACTCCATTATGTTTTTCTTTCCCTTCGGAACAAATTACCCGCCATTTTTGATCTTGTGAGTCCTACCCAGGCCTCCATGCCAGGATTTTACTAGTCCCCAGTGCCGTCCCCAGTCAAGCCTCAGTCTGATGGTGCCATGGTGCGAGCTGAGCAGAAATACATGGAAATTAAAAAGCTAACATAATATTTCAGCTTCACTACGCACTAGACAAAGCACATAATGAACCATTAGGTTTATTTGCATGTCTTGAGCGAGTACCAGAGTACAGTAAATAATTGACCTAATAAAAAAAAGCCATGTAAATCTAAACACTGTCACATTAGTCCCTCCAATAACGAGAGCTGAGCAACCACTAACAAGACACAGTGGTTAGACGGGGGCCAGAAAAACCCTGCCGAAAAAAATCCCGTAGGGGAAAAAAATATGACAGGAAATCTGGGTAGGAACCAGGCCCAAGCTCTGCAGCCCATCCTACGAGGCGATAAAAAATTATAGTGAGTGGTGTCGGCCTAGTTGCCCACGTACAATCCCAAGCTTA
>CM042749.1:302050-344938 GCA_022496165.2 Catalaphyllia jardinei | reverse complement strand
TTCTTAAAAAGTAGTTTTCTGCCTAGACCAATGATCCTAGATCTGTATAATAAGGTTGTTTTACCATCCATAACATACGTACTACCTATTTGGTTTAGGGATTTCCACACGTAACTCGGCAATCTTTGGGCAGCTTTTCGTGGGTGTAACATGCGTGCAGCCGGGCTTCTAGATCAGCGGTTTTTTTTTAAGGCAAAGATTTACACTCTATTGACATGAGTGTTTCAGGTAAAGAGTCAGTAGATCATACGAATTATGGGGACAGCATGAAATATAAATACCTCTTACTAACCGAGTTCGAGGTCCGTACCGTAAGTTACGGACCGAGTTTTTTCCCCTTCGATTTATGGCCCAAGCGCTTCGCGCTTGGGCCATAAATCGTAGGGGGAAAAACGAGGATCCGTAACTTACAATACGGACCGAGAAGACGAGGTGAGTAAGATATTTATTATATCTCTATTGTGTGTCTGAAGGGTTTGGGAACGATTTTTATCCATGAGGAACGGCTTCAAATTTCTGAAGCAGACTGAAAGCAAAACGAGTCAATTTGAAATCGTTTTTAAGTCGTTACTGCGCTTTAGGACACAATTTAGAGTAAAAGAAAGTTTTGAACCTTTCCTTGCAAAATAAGTTAAGAAATTTTGGCCATAAATCACGCAACAGTTTAGCAACACAAACAACTTTAAATTTTAGCTGGCCTTGCCGGAGAGTACGGCCCGCTAAATTGACCAATCACAGCGCGCGTACTACAGTACTACTGAATATTTTGACACCTGAATCAGATATTCATTCATATAATACCAGGTATATATGCTGCAAATCAAAACTTCTTTAAGCCATCAGTAGGCACTAATTATGGTACATCTATATTTAAATTCTCGTCAACAAAAATCTGGAAATCCGTTCCACTTGAACTTGAACGTTTTTCATACATGATCTTCAAAAAGTGATATAAAAGATTCTTATTGACCACTCAAAACTGACCAAAGTTTAACAGTAACCTATATTAAATAATTATGTACAAAAATGTAGGACATCTTTTTCCTCTTATTCTAACTTAAATTAATGTATGTCTCTCTTCTCCTACGATAATCATCTGTAATGTTGAAATATTAATTTAAATTACACTTAACATGCGGACGGCCAATGCCAACTTATACATGACAGTGGCCAACTCGAAAGCTCATTTGCTACTTTGGTCACTGTCGGCACAACTAAATATTGTCTCTTCTAGCAAAATTTTATATTTGTGTTGTTTGTATCATTGTATACGTCTAATGTTAAGTTATGTTTTCTGTAAACAGTTAACTTGATTCGTAGATTAAAGAGTGCGTTAGTTTTGGTAGGTTTCGCCGGAGATGTCAGAATTTGTCCTGCTTGTGGCCTCAATAATGAAGATGAGATTGACTTTCTGTTTGACTGCCCAAAATATTCATCACTTAGAGACGACATTTTAGCAAAATACATAATAGGATCCCTAATTACAAGCACATACTAATTTCAACTTAAATTATCCAACTAATAAATACTCTGACAATACTCAAAAGAACATGGAGATGACGTCATTCGCCCCTGAATAATGTTTTGGTGGGGGGGGGGGGGCCAAATTGGTGTCCAAAGTTACATATATAGATCTCGAATTTTTCGGCCCAGTGATGTACTAGCATCCCGCCCAGGCGGAGTAGAAATATTCCAAGCCGCTTCATGCTATAGAAACCAGGTTAAGCTCCGGCAGCTATGTCATGGCTCCAAGGCTTCACTCTTTTTCAATTGTAATAGTAATAGTAAGGTACAGTATTTATTATTTTTCCTCAGTGCACATCCCCATGAGCTTATATCTTGGATAATGAAAGATACCGTAGATAAATGAAGTCTTGATTTGATTTGATTTGATTTGACTTGATTTGATTTGAGTACGTAAAGGCTGGCCGCTTTAGGGCCTGTTTACATGGAGGGTTGATGCCCCGGCTAACTCGTCCCTAATATAAATTCGGCCAACAATGTAACAGATGAGTCTCAAGCGGGGAACAGGGCTGTGCCCGTGCAGGGAGCTGAAAAAAGATGAAAAAAGTTTCTTTGGTCGGCCAGTTTGTTTGTTGTGCTTAGTGGCTACTCGAAAGGTAGCCTACGCAGCCCACTCACTTCTCAGTTATTTTTTAGCCTCCAGGCTTAGTATTGGTACTTCAGTTAAAAAATTAATTTAAACAACACTGTTTTACAAGATTGCCGTGTGGGAGCCCGACTGACAACTGCTGTAAAATTTGTCAAGTTCCCTTTTGAAATACCCAAGAGAATCTAATTTTCTTAAGTTTACATGCAGGTAGGCTATTCCATAGTAGCGCCCCGCTGTAGCCCAAGGCACGCTTACAATAGTTCGTGCGTGGCTTGGGCAGGTTTAGCTTAATCTCAGAATCTCTTAAGTTGTACGGTCTACTACGGATGGGAAATAAATCCTGCAGGTACGCTGGGGAAAGCCCTTAAATTATTTTAAACATCAACGTCGCTTTAAGCTTTTTCCTTCGTGTGGAGAGATTGTCCCAGTTGAGCCTATTTAGGAGGATACTGGCACTAGTGTCGTAACTCGACCTGGTAATGACCCTGGCAGCTCTATTTTGGAGTTTCTGGAGTTTGTCCCTCAAGGTAATGCTAAGTTCATCCCAAACAGGGCTGCAATAGTCAAAATGGGACAAAATCAACGCTTGGTAAATTTGAAGAGCAGTACTTTCGGAGATGAATGGTCTTATTCGTTTAAGGGCGCCTATGGCTGAAGATATCTTACAAATTTCTTCGATATGTTCCGTCCATGAAAGGTGTTCGTCAATAAACAGGCCCAGCGATTTAGCTTCTTCGACTTTTTTGATCGATTTCCCATCGATCTCAATATCGATCTGATTATTCGATAGAGCATGTATTCGTTGATTTGACCCAATTACCATGAATTCAGTTTTAGCGATATTAAGGCTTAGCCTATTGGTTATAAGCCAGCGCTGAAGATTTCTTAGTTCTAAGTTTACAGCATTCTCAAGATAAATCATTGTACTAGGAGAGGCTTAAGTGAGGCAATTGCGAATATCATTAAAGGGGCATTGTCACGCTATTTGGCAACTTTCTAAAAAGCTAGGTGCCTTCGGATCAATTGAATTCCAAAACTAATGATCTAGTTTTGTTATTTAAGACTATTTGAAGGTACTGAAACTGTTTCCTGTTGCCTGTCGCTACGGATGGCATGGATGGAAATGGATTGGAATTTGAAAAAATTGCAGTGGCCAATTTTTTCAAGTTTTGATGCTACGAGTTCCAGAAATCCTCAATAAATTTATTATGGTTAACTCTGTCTAATAAAATTGATTTGATATCTTCATCGTAGCTTTACAGAAGCTTTTTGTTTTTGATTAAAACCTTAAAGTACTGATTTCAGGACAGAATTGACCTAAAACAGCAAAATCCTCGTGACAATGCCCCTTTAATATAGACTAAGAATAGGAGTGGACCAAGATTGCTATCTTGTGGGACGCCAACAAGAAACTGGGGCAGTATTTGATAAATGGCCATTTGTGCTGCATTTTTGGTTTCGGTCACAAAGATATGATTGAAACCATTTGAGACTACTCGAGTCAACGCCATATTTCCGAAGCTTTCGTATAAGGATAGTATGGTCGAT
Organism: Catalaphyllia jardinei; assembly: GCA_022496165.2. Classification (NCBI taxonomy): domain Eukaryota; kingdom Metazoa; phylum Cnidaria; class Anthozoa; order Scleractinia; family Caryophylliidae; genus Catalaphyllia; species Catalaphyllia jardinei. The sequence continues at coordinate 341,277 of CM042749.1, read as the reverse complement.
AGTGTCGAAAGTCCCTTCAAAACAATCATGTGTTAATGTTATCACTGTTATCATGTGTTGTTAATGTTATCACTCTTATCTGCCATCGACTTTGCGAAAGAAAGTTTATTTACATATATTAAATTTTGGGAGGCCGTCATTCTCGTCCAGAGGCCGCGCTCTTTTTGGTCAGCACCAAGAATTGCGACCTCTGGGAAGGTCCAATTTTCGGAGCAGGCGTAGAGAATTCGTTTTGTATTCTCAGCCAATCAGATTGTCAGACTTGCCTATGAGCATGCGCAGAGTGACGGGAAAGTCCTTGGTCACGATTCATGAGGCTCACCAAAAGGAACGCGACTTCTAGGGACGAAATAGAAAAACCCCTCGGGAAGACCATTTCCACTATTTTTTCTGGCAAAGGAAAATGGTTCGCTACCAGATGCAACCCAAACGCAGCAACTCCATTTGGGAAGTGTCACGCAGAGATCCTTACCAATAGCATTGCGTGACGATTACCTCGCCCCTGTGGATTTCTGCCAAGAACAGAAAGGAAGAAACGGTTATTGAACCGATGGCAAAACGAGAATATTTTGAGGGAAACACTCCATTGAAGAGTATCCCCTGATCCTCCCGTGAGAAAATTGGCATGTTTTTGGGGTAGGTATTATTGTCCGCTTGTCTCTCAATCTTTTTAATATTTCCTTTTACGTCATTGGCCAACACTGATCGCAACATTAACAAATGGAGTTGCCCTGACCCACCCCTTCTGTGGATGATTTCAAAAGAACAAGGCAGGACACAAAATAATAATCGACAACCGCAATTTTTTGCTTTCAAAATCTTTATTCACGTTAATGCAGAAATTACAAAGAACATATTTAGCTACTCACTATGTTTGATGAAAAAGGCAAGAGAGGGTTTCACATCGAAGACGGGGTTTGCTTTGCAAATCTGGTGTAAAGAAACAAGCACCGCTGGGCCGCACCGCTGTTGATAAACAAGTCCCGCTTTTTTCTAAGGACCATGAACGCACTTCCTGTTGACAAAAAAAAAATGACCAGCAATGTTTAAATAATAACTCGTCTTTAATAAAGGGTGTGCTTGCTTCGGAGGTTTTTGTGTGTTTGTGGTGTAGGACACGGGAAGTGAACGGGAGAGAGGGCTGAAACCGGAAGGAAAAGAAAATACACATTCTGAACTGACATAAGAGGCAATTCCACCTGAGAAAAAGAGGGCACCAGTCCTTCATAATGAAGTTCCAGCACTATTTTTTACGATAACAGCGCAAATTCTCGCGAGCTTATTGGCTAATTCTTATCGTCAATAAGGGGACAAACACATGAATTTATAATTTATGCGAAGCGGCAAGGTGAGAGAGTGGACAATTCGACAGTTAGTTATCGTAAAAACAAATGGACGTCAGTTTGTCATGTGTCTGTTACAGACGATGAATTTCCTCGTCATAACATTGTCTGCGGATCCACTCGACTATCGCCTCGTGGATCCACATCTACTTTGACAATGTCATGACGAAATTCATAATCAATAACAGCACAGACGCATGAAAATCTGACGTCAATTTGTTAATTTCACTGCCATTCGAATAAAATGGAAATGGATCGTACATTTCCCTTACAACTGTTACAATAAATTAAGCAAAACTTTTCCATTTTAAAGTCCTTCATAAATATTCTCGAATAAGATTCTCTGTTTATTTTTTTTATCAAATGCATGAGATGTTTCGCTACGGCAAATTATGCTGGTATAAATGAACTTCAGGTAACGCGCAGTAAAATTCGAACTCCTATAGCTAAACCCTACGACACTAGCCTGCGTCACAGTCAGTCTTCAGTTATAGAGGGCTTCGTGACACGCCCGTCTGCACCGGCTCACAATCATATCTGTTTCAAACGAGCGGCCGTGTAACGCTTTCAGAAGGGAATTAGGTCACGCAACATCGTGTAAATGCAGGAGACTACTGAAGGCACACCGTTACCAAAAAATCTCTAATCAAATGCTGTACATCTATTTATCTTCACCTTTTGAGAAACACTTTTTCTCTTAACCTACGAAACGAAATTCCATTACGTAGCTCGATCATAAAAGCGCTGTCGCACTACCAAGTATTTCACCGCCAACCGTGCATTAGTACAGGTCACTACTACGTGCCCCTGCGCACATGTACGGCGCTGAGCGAGTTCCTCACACACTGACTTAGAAATAAAGGTGAATGTTCTGGGTTGCCCCTTCGAGGAAGTTTAATCGATCGAAAGTTCAACCGTCATATACTCCATCATGCAATGGAGGAAAATTCGAAAAAACCAGACAATTTTCAACACAGCTGGCGATAATCTCCGTTTGGTTTACTTACCAACGGAACAGCAGAGCAACAAAACCAGCAAATGTCTTACGCCAAAGAAAATCAAATAAAATTGTGATATAAAGACGATAAATAGAAAAGGCAGTTCTCCAAGTTTAAGGTGTGTGTGTTGTCCTAGAGTTAGACATTCGTCGAAATGTTCTACGCAAAATTATACACGCCAGAATGGAGCCTCACTCCTTAGTTCTCCAATATTGCGGCCGGAAAATTTCATCTGGAACTTTATAGCAGATACAAAAACCCAACCTCGTTCCCAGGTTCTCTCAAATTGTAGCGCAACATTGTTCCTTTGCAACTTCTGCGGGTTGAGGAAATTTGTTGCGAAAAGTAGAGCGCGGGTCTACTTTGAGAAACATATTTTGGCTGCCTTGCTCGTTTTTGATCTTTTCAACTCGTCACGCAACAAATTTGCCCATGTATCTCTTATTTCGTCGCCTTTACCTTCTTCTCGACTGATTATCTAGTTATCTGAACCGAACCAAATATCATATACACAATCCCTTTTCCCAATAATGCAACTCCAAAATGGCTGAAAGTCACGAAATAAATGTATGCTTTTCCACAAATGCGATCTTTGTTTTGTATCACGCAGCGCCATAACTCCGAAATTCAAAATGCGCCAAGTCAGATGAGATTAAAACATTTAGTGGCTTTGAGAATTTGATGACGTCACGTGAACACACACTATAAAATTCCAGGCGCATACAATTTTCCTTTCCACGCAGCGCCAGTGTTAATAGTGATTTATGACAATTTGTCTGGCTACCCTGTAATTACAATGGCCTAATTACTCCGAGTTTTTTATCAAGCCCAAAGGAAAGAATTGAAAGAAATTAAAGGATCTCTGATGTCCACCAATAGGTTTACTAATCTCGAGATGTTCTTTTCAATTTGTAGCAAAGCAGCTCTCGTAATTTGTTAAGGCAGTGTGACGTGACATTGAATAAAAGGGGCTCCTGGTGGGCACTCGAAAAAAACAGCAAGCCCATTCAAACTCAGTCTGCTATCTTTTTTTACTTTTTCACTTTTTTCCAGCAGTTGAAGTTGGTATGCAGTACTCCTTTCTGGCTTCTTAGAACATCATCAGATCTAGTGACTTTGTGGTTTGCATAGTAATCAGAGGATATACTTAAGTAACCATGGTAACCACATTAGTTAGCAAGATGTATGAAAGAGATCTTGAATTGTAGTCTTAAAAAAACTTGCAGCATGGCTAAACTAGGCTTTGGGAACAAGCTCAAAGCCAATTAAAAGACTAGGTTTATTTGCTATTTGCAGCATTTCCATGAAATCAGTTTTGAGCAGTGACTGTCGGTATGTTCAACCCAATTCAAACATTCTCAAAGTGCAGAGTTTGTAGCATTTCAGACAATATCATCGTGATTTGCTAAATGTGCAAGTAAAAATCGCTGATACATCATTGAGAAACTTTCACCAGCACTCGTTTTGAAGCAGAAGAAAACGCAACTCTGCAATTCTCACAGTAGGGTTTTACGTAGGCTCGATTACCAGCCGCTGTTCGGGAAATGAGCCAGACACGAGAGAGCAGCGGAAATCGAGCCTAGGTTTCATGAGAATGCTTTCTAGAAATCTGCGATTGTAATGAAATTAGCGGGAACCTGCATACAGGAAGGAGAACAAAATATAAAATAAATGAGACTGCCAAAGCCTCAATACTTACCTCCACCACTCAGCAAATGAATGATTCTTCACTTTATCTTTCTCTTTTCTTTAATTTGGGGATTTTAGGTTTGCTTGATTTTGGGTGAATTTTCAGGGAAATATTTTGGACACTGAGTAACCAGACACAAGTTGCAGAGTTGGATTTTAGCCAGCTTTTTCTTGCTGGGCAATTTTGTGTAATATATTTTATTAGCAGTTTTATTCTGCAAGTTGATTTGATTCAACTGACTTTGCAAGCCAAAATTGCTTGGTCGTCTTTTGATACCAAACCAAATTAAAATGTATAATAACTGCCAAAATGATACTTCTAGCTTACACAAGTTATTTGTTTCATTTAACTTAAAAACTAACTGCCATGAAGTTTTCTGAGCTATAAAAAGCTGGAACGCATTTTTTCATATTTAGTACAGCCAGTCCAGATAAGTAACTGAATGTAAATATGCAAGTCCCTATTGACATTAAACTAAAAGCACTTTAAAAACTCTTAAAAGACATTCATGTCCAATCACGTGAACTTGAATATAAAAATGATCTTTCAGATTGGTGCCACACTAATAAAATCATTCAAGTCTTCCAAACTGAATCAGCAACTTTACAAGTCAACAGTCTGCCAAATAGCTTGTTACATGTTAATACCAAATTCGGTTGTCTCAAAACTTAAAGCCAAAACAAACAGAAAAGGCCATAGAATAAGTTGCCAAATCAGAATCAACTGCAAGCCAAAATTTCTCTTCTCAACGATTACCACTGCTGCCAATTACCATCACTGTACCACTCTTGGTTGGATCCTTGATTGCCATATCCTCCACTATCGTACAATGGCTGCTGGGCAATTGGTTGGCTTCCCCAACCACCTGACTGGTTCTGCCCCATGAACCTGCGCTTTGGCTCAGGGTACTCCACAGGTGCCTGCTGTGAGTCTGCACCATACTTCCTTTTTGCTGGAGCAACGCCACCACCTCTGGGTCCACCGCGGGGTGGAGGGCCACCTCTTCCACCACGGGGCGGGGGGCCACCACGTGGGCCTGATCCTCTTCCCCCTCGGTCACCTCCTCTACCAGGGAAACCACCACCACGTCCACCTCGGCTGGGTGCACCACGTCCACCATGGGGAGGACCACCCCTTGGGCCTTCACTGTAACGATCATAGCCATATCCACCACTGCCACCACCACCATAATAGTCATCATAGTAACTGTCGCCATAACCTCTGTCACTGTAATTGTCCCTGGGACCATATCCTCCACCATAACCCTCATACTGATCACCATAACCTCGATCATAGCCATCATATCCATAGCGATCACCCCCACCATATCCACCACGGCCACGCCCAGGTGGACCACCACGTGGGGGTCCCCCCCGTGATCCCCGACCTGAATTCAAGGCACCAAATCCAGACTGCCCAACACGTCTTTTCTCCTTGTTTGCTGGCTGAGGCTTAGCCAAGGACACTTCTATTGCAAGACCATCGAGTTCAACACTGTTCATTCCTTCCATAGCCTTGACGGCATCATCACGCTCAACAAAATGGATGAAGGCATAATCTTTCAATTTCTTGACTCGTTCAACTGTCCCATATACAGAAAACTTTTCTTTCAACTGATCTTCAGTGATACTGGGAGAAACATTCCGCACATAAAGGACCTTGACCTACAAAAAACAATGAACACTTGTGAGAACAAGGTGACACAAGCTACCACAGCAGAGGAAAACCATCTCTTGGAGACCATGATTATTGATATAATAAAAATTTAATCCCCAAGGAGTCTGAACAAAAGGATGGGTTAGGAAAGAACGAGAGCAACTGAGAAGGGGGCAGGGGTTTAAAATTTTGTCAATTTACAATATCACACTGCAGGTGAGAGGACATAAAGAGGAGTATACTATTGGCAAATCATTAATCTACCTGCGATATTGGTTCATTTAACTATAGTTTAGAACTGTGACACTATAATCATTTACCTTTGACATGACATCTGCATCAGGTTCTTCTTGCGGATCTGCCCAATCCACAGTCACTACAATATTACCCCAGACTTTCACCCTTCCACTAGCCAGCCTACGACGAGCCAAAGATGCTGCTTGGTGACTTTCATACTCCAGGAAGGCAAAGCCCCTGTTCCTTGTTTTGTTTTCTGCTGACATGTACACAATCACATCAGTCAGTCCAGCAGTAACTTTGGTGAACTCTTCAAAGATCTCTTGCTTATTCTTTGTCTTAGGAATGGAGCCAACGAACAACCGGTTGTTTGCCACAGATAAGCAAACCCCAAGCCTTCGCCCAGGTCTTATTTCTTTGGTGTCAAGCTTCTTCATGGCATCTTGTGCCTCCTCTTTGGCAGAGTATGTACAGAAGCCATATCCTCGGTTTTGACCTGTCAGTGGGTCTACCATGAGTCGAAAGTCATAGATTCTTCCACTTTCCTCTAACACTGGTATCAGCTCATCTTCAAAGCAATCCCTAGGAATCTTGCCCACAAAAACCTGGCAGCAAACTTTCTGCATTAAAAAAAATACATAGGTTACTAAAATAGCTACATTGTTATATGGCTAATATCAAATCAAAGTTCAAAGCTTGTAGAGTCATATATATAATCAACTAGAGACTAAAACTCTTGACAGAAAATGTAAGAAAGCAAATAATAGTGTACCAATCTTGCCCTGACATGGGCACTGGAAGGGAAAGGTAAGAGAGGAAGACCTAATGAAATGTGGAGAAGGACTGTGGAGAAGGAGAGACAATGGGTTTCAACTCTTGGGTTGAGGCAGGATTGGCGGCAGCAAACAGGGTATCTTGGAGGAGCATGATTTCCGGCCCTATTCTCCAAATGGAGAGAAAGAAATTATGATGAAATCTTGATTTGGACACTAGTAAGTGGTTTGTCAACCACTTATATGATTACAGATCAAATCAGATTCCACTTTATCCTATTATCCTAAGTTTGCCCCTCTTTAAAATAAACTGGTGTATATATCAACCCAAGCTTGAGGGCCATTCTTGGGAGAATACAAGTTCAACATCTTTTCATGAGTCTATACAAAAAACACCCATGCCAATACTCTCCCAATCAATGTCCTGAGCAAGCTTGGTTAATACACTACTGAGAATGGTGTGGTGAGGAAAAAATCCCACAAATGCAGAACTGGAAGACACTTGTAAACTTAAAGCTCACAATTAATAGGCCATGTGCTTCCAGGCTTTTGGATCCAAATTTAATTTTTTAGTTTTTTCTCTCTGGATAGAAAAAAAAAAACACCAAATATTGTGAAGTTCCTGCACAGCTTTCTCCCAGGCCTTCGCAGTTAATTGATTTTGGTGGCATATCCCAGACGAAAAGGCCCAGAGTAGCCTAGACAATAACAGAGTGCGTATGCGTTTAAATCAAGTGAATGGTTGCTGTTGATTTTGGCTGAAGTTCTGGGAATTATATTCCTAGTCTTTCATAAATTTTTAGGTACAGCAACTGACCAAAGGAGCTCATTACTTGATTGACTTTGCTATCCGGACAACTTTACTCATTCTCACCAAATAACTCGGTCTGAAAGATGCTGATTATTGCTGATTATTGCAATTCGTGGGAAATGAATCAGAAATTGCATCTGTTAGCAAGTTCGCCACTGTTTGGTACAGAAGAGCAACTTCCTTAGAACTTGTGGTTAGAAAATTATTATGCTCAGTTGTCATACATAACAAACTTTCTTATTTCACATGCACCTCCACTGGTAGCCCAAGCGACAAATTTTATCAAATTCTGAATGCCAACAAGTTGTGACCTGTAACAAGTTCTCTTCAACTATGAAATGTTTTACATGAAATAGTTTTCAACTCTTTTGAACCAAAAACTGGAACATTATTTCGCTCCTGTATGAATTTGTATGAATATCTGTCTGTCATGGAGTTCAGTTCTAGTAGTCAGGGACCACAGAGGGGGAGGGGCTGGTAGGGCCGCGGCACCACCACTTTTTGTGCTAAAAAGAAAAATAAGTAAATAAAAAAAAGACTTAAAACAAGTTTTCAATTGTCGGCCCTCCCACTTTTCACCTTGCTCTGCGGTCCCTGGTAGTGCCTGTCATGATAAAATATTAACTTTGTCGCTGCCTTGTGATCTGATTGCAAGGAGGACTTGACTTGTTATTTTTCATCTCCTTACAAGTACATTAAAGAGAATTCTAGAAATGGTTGCTGTAGTATGTTGTTGTTTAGTAAATAAGCTTGTTTTTAAGTAGTTCGTACTGAGATGTATGTATAGAAATTACATGCAAGGTTAAGTTTAGTTTTGCAAGGTAATTATCCACCACAAAACTTGTTGGTTTCAACACAGCGTTGAGAGCGTATCCTTTTTTATTGCATACGCTTAGCAGTCAAGATTTTGTTAAATATTTCAGAAAGCTACCGTAGCTTACTCTTAGAACCGAAATATAAGAAATTTGGTATATTGTTGTGAGACAACTTGTATCACTTTTTGGCTTTTTGTCTAGGCCACCCCACAGTTAACCTTGTGACGAGAACGGAATACATTCAACTTTGAATTCGGTATAATAAGAAACTAGTGCAATTATTCGAATTCGAATGAATAATCGGTAGCCAGCACTAATAATTTTATTCAAGGCGTCTCACGGGCACATGGTTGTAAGCAGTATCAAAACTTCAAGGTTGTCGTAAATGCTGTATTATACCGATATAAACAAGTTTATAATTACCTCGCTGCCTGTTCCTGGTGGAGGACCTTCCCAGTTAGGCGGTGGGCCTCCGTACTTTCTCTGACCCGTGGTAATATCCAAAGTGTAGCCAGTTCTGTCTAACAGCGCCTTGATCTTCTCTTCATCGGGTCCACTCAATGCTTCGGTACCCGGAGTGTGTCCCTGGGCTTTCTGTCGGTTTTTCTCGCGGTAAGTCTTCATTACTCCACAGAGAAATGCGCTTTTATTTTGCACGTGGGACAGATCACTGCTTCCAAACTGATCCAAAACTTCTAGTGCTCCGTCTTCGTTGAATTCACGTAAAGCGTCCAATGCTCTGTCGTCTAACTCGCTAGGAGCAAGGGAACCTGTAGCAAAGATCGCTCCTACTCTTTGAGCGACTTTAACACTCAGGCCTTCGTTTACGAGTTGCTGTGCCTCTTCAGATAACTCTTGGGTTGATTCCATGGCTAGACTGATCGATAAAATCCAAACTTTTCACCACGGCTAACTCCAGCTTACACTGATCGACCGACGCCAAGACAACGTGGTTACTGATTGAATGATTTTAGGGGTGGACTAACAAAACCTTCAGGTTCTGCAAATCGATATCTTACCGTTTGTAATCGTTACATGTCGTGATTCCTGATTCGTAAATGCCAAAGATTTCGGGAGGTGTTAGTACTATTCGCTGGATGTTTTTTTCGGAAGGCGCACAAGTCTCCAAGCTCAATACGTAATGCTTTTGTTTCCAAAAGTTTTCTATCTTTTCTTTACGTAGTATCACCCGCATTTTAGCTTGTTCCAGGTTCTCGGTGGTTGGGGACAAGGGGACGAGCGAAAAAGAGGGGCGAGCGAGAGAAAAAAAACGAGGGAGGCCTAAGGCGAGAAACGGCGAGATAGCCTGCAAGACTATGGTGAGCGCGGTTTGGCCGATAGTAAAGACCAAGAAAATCACTCAAGCGGAACTCAAGCGGTTTCTGAAAACTGAAAGTCTAAATTGTCAGCGCTTTCACGACTGGCTAAGGCTGCAATGAAATCAGAAATGTTCAGTTCAGTTCAGTTCATTTTATTTGCCTTCATCTATTATTATACTAATTACAATAATAATCATAAAAATTACAATTTCCTCGATTGTGATTGGTTTAAAAAAACTCCTATTTTTCCACTAATTCACTTGCCAAGTTGTTATCGGACAGTTTGTTATTGGACCCTTCGTTATTGGACAGTTTGTTATCGGACAGTTCAATAGGCCAATCACATTCGAGGTTGTAGTTTAAATTAACCAATCACATTCAAAGTTGTAATGACGTGCGTGCGTGCGTGCGCGCGCTTGCTTTTGTGTTTTTGGCGCCTAATTACCTGTAGGAGGTTTTTCATCTCCTTCGTAGGTATTTTAATGCGAATTTTCCCTTTCTTTCATAACTTGGCTGTTCTTTTCTCGAAAATTGCAATTTTTATGATTAATTGGTTATAAGACTTCGTGTCGTCCAATTCGGTCTGTAATCATACTCGTGATGAACAAATAAGACTCCCGCTTTGCGGTCGTCCGATTTTGTTATCCCTCGTATGATTGCAGACCGAATTGGATACTCAGTCCTATTACCATTACTAATCATGCATTTGGCAGGCAGTCCAGGAAGCTATTTTGCTTATTTAAAGGACTGCCTTAAAGAATGGAGTAAGAAACTAGAATGTACACTGTCAATAGCAGAACAAAAATATTGAGACTGAAACTAAATATCATTTGACGATAAAAACTTGCGACAAAACGTTTCTTAATAACATTATAAGATTTAAAAAGTTAAAAACGATAAAAAGCTATAAAAGCTAAAACCGACGACGTTTCGACGTTAACCTAACGTCATTATCAAGTCAAGAATGTATAAAAATAAGTTCTATAAATACTAAAACGAACAATAAGAGAAAATAACTTACAGATTAAACAAAAAGTTTCGCACGTATGGAGTCCGATTGCACGTTCAAATTAGGTTTGAACTTCTTGATATAAAGCATTTCAAACACTAAACAATCAAATTTCCCTTGACACTTTCTCAGAATCTTAAAATGACTCTCATTCAAACGATCCCTCCTACCATGTGCTTCATGAAAATGCTTGCCAATTGCCGAATTTTTGTGTTCAGAGACACGTTGAAAAAGGTGTCGGGCTGTATAGCCGACATAATCTGCATCGCACAGATCACATACAAAACGATAAACAACGCATTGCTGATTAACAATTGACGGCTTGGCTTCTTTAGGTTTTAGGTCTTGTTCTAATTTCTTGCTAACAAAAACTGGCTGCAAAGCGAGGCCAATCTTATTACTGAGATCACGCAACTGCCTCCGAACAGAATTAGCTGAGACCTGATCTTTGAAAGGTAGATTAATTCTGACTATGTTGCTCTCGTCAGCATTTCTCTCCGCTCTGCCCGGTGAAGGTTTTTGAGAAGCGAAATTGGAAATAACAGAATCTATAAGACTCCGAGGGTAATCAAGACGGCTAAAAATTGAGCGCAATTTGGCGCATTCTTCATTAAAAGCCTCTGTTGTGGAAGATAGCGCATAAGCGCGATGTAACATTGTCTTTAATAAAGAGTCTTTATAGCGTTTGTCAGTATGACTATGGAAATGTAAGAGCAAGCCAGTATTGGTTGGCTTTCTGTAGACTTGAGTTTCAAGTTTTGTTCCATTCTTGATCATTTCAATGCCGATGAAAGGAATCCTATCATCAACAGGAAGCTCCATCGTGAACGATAGACTGGGATGTAGGCCATTCAGGGTAGTAAGAAACATAGTGGCAGCATCAGTATTTGGCATTCTTGCAAGAGTATCATCAACGTATCTTCTGTACAAAGGAGGTATCAAGCCATCGAGTGTGAGTTTCTCTTCGAGGTGGCACATAAAGACGTTCGCCATTAGGGGACCAAGGGGGGGAACCCATAGCCACTCCATCCGTTTGCTCGTACAACAGACCATCAAACTGAAAAAGTTGATTGGTTGTGGCAATTTCAAGCAACTTAACAAGCTGATCTTTTTGGGGGTTAAGCCCATAGGTTTTATTAAACCAGTCATCCGCGAAGGCTTTGTTGACCAAGATGTTAATAGTCTCATCCAACGGCACATTGGTGAAGAGAGCTGTAACATCATAAGATACCAGAATATCATCTTCATTAACAGGAACGTTTCGAATTTCATCAGCAAAATCAAAAGCATCGGTAATTGTGTACTCGTTTATGGAAAGAGGTTTCAGCTTTTCTTCAAGCCACTTGGCGAGCTTGTAGTTGTACGTTCCGGTGGCAGATAAAATGGGCCTCATACTTAACGTGGCTTTGTGAGTCTTAGGAAGGCCGTAGAGATGTGCAAGCCGGGAACTTTTCGGAGAAAGTGCATTTGCAATTTCTTCAGGCAATATTTCATGCAGCGTTGTGCGTAACTCTTTCTCTTTCTGAAGGGGTGGTAGTGTTTAGATGGTCGCCCGCGGGATTTAGGTTGCTTGTCATCAACGTGAATAAATTTGGAAGTGTTGTCAACAGAAGCAGCGCTCAGAAGGTGAATATAATCAGTTTTATCCATCACAACGACTCCCGAGCCTTTATCCGGTTTAGTAATAACGATGTCGTCGCGTTTCTTTAAACCATTTAGGGCTTTAACGAGAGCCTTGGGAGGATTGGGGCTTGAACGCTGAATATAATTGAGGGCTATTGAGCGTAACGTTGAGCTAGCCAGTTCCTTATCATTTTCTTCCAATAATGGCTCTATTCTCCAATACGCCTTCTCAAAGCTAGCTTGAATGTCAATAGGTGAGACTTTCTGAGGTAAAGAAAACTTCAAACCCCTGCAGATGATGAGCTTCTCGAAGAAAGAAAGGCGGTATGAAGACATGTTGTTAATGTGCTCGTTGATATCAAACTTCTTAGAAATTAGGCGCGAGAGCTTGTTAGCATGGCATTTCGACATTTCGTCGTACTGGTTGTTACGAAGAGTATTCAGCATTCGCGTGATGGCGACAAAACGAAGAAAAGAGCACTCCTCTCTGAGATCTTTGTAGGCGTTCTGAACTTCATCTTTGAGACGTTTGAGTTGGCAGAGTTTGGATCTCAGTTCTTCCTCCATGACATTCTTTTGATAATTTTCCGAGGACTTCTTCCATTTGCGTGCTTTCATACGATCAACTTGTGCGAAGGTTGGCGTAACGCCAAAGTTCAAACATAAACGTAAAAATTCAATGGCACCTTGACATTTGGTGAGGCGCTTGCTACAATTTTCAAGACGTCTGAAAAAGTGTAGTTGGTTGTCGCGTTTCAGTATACGTAGAAGAAGTGACTTGGAATAACATTTGACGATAAAAACTTGCGACAAAACGTTTCTTAATAACATTATAAGATTTAAAAAGTTAAGTCCGAAAAGTTCCCGGCTTGCACATCTCTACGGCCTTCCTAAGACTCACAAAGCCACGTTAAGTATGAGGCCCATTTTATCTGCCACCGGAACGTACAACTACAAGCTCGCCAAGTGGCTTGAAGAAAAGCTGAAACCTCTTTCCATAAACGAGTACACAATTACCGATGCTTTTGATTTTGCTGATGAAATTCGAAACGTTCCTGTTAATGAAGATGATATTCTGGTATCTTATGATGTTACAGCTCTCTTCACCAATGTGCCGTTGGATGAGACTATTAACATCTTGGTCAACAAAGCCTTCGCGGATGACTGGTTTAATAAAACCTATGGGCTTAACCCCCAAAAAGATCAGCTTGTTAAGTTGCTTGAAATTGCCACAACCAATCAACTTTTTCAGTTTGATGGTCTGTTGTACGAGCAAACGGATGGAGTGGCTATGGGTTCCCCCCCTTGGTCCCCTAATGGCGAACGTCTTTATGTGCCACCTCGAAGAGAAACTCACACTCGATGGCTTGATACCTCCTTTGTACAGAAGATACGTTGATGATACTCTTGCAAGAATGCCAAATACTGATGCTGCCACTATGTTTCTTACTACCCTGAATGGCCTACATCCCAGTCTATCGTTCACGATGGAGCTTCCTGTTGATGATAGGATTCCTTTCATCGGCATTGAAATTATCAAGAATGGAACAAAACTTGAAACTCAAGTCTACAGAAAGCCAACCAATACTGGCTTGCTCTTACATTTCCATAGTCATACTGACAAACGCTATAAAGACTCTTTATTAAAGACAATGTTACATCGCGCTTATGCGCTATCTTCCACAACAGAGGCTTTTAATGAAGAATGCGCCAAATTGCGCTCAATTTTTAGCCGTCTTGATTACCCTCGGAGTCTTATAGATTCTGTTATTTCCAATTTCGCTTCTCAAAAACCTTCACCGGGCAGAGCGGAGAGAAATGCTGACGAGAGCAACATAGTCAGAATTAATCTACCTTTCAAAGATCAGGTCTCAGCTAATTCTGTTCGGAGGCAGTTGCGTGATCTCAGTAATAAGATTGGCCTCGCTTTGCAGCCAGTTTTTGTTAGCAAGAAATTAGAACAAGACCTAAAACCTAAAGAAGCCAAGCCGTCAATTGTTAATCAGCAATGCGTTGTTTATCGTTTTGTATGTGATCTGTGCGATGCAGATTATGTCGGCTATACAGCCCGACACCTTTTTCAACGTGTCTCTGAACACAAAAATTCGGCAATTGGCAAGCATTTTCATGAAGCACATGGTAGGAGGGATCGTTTGAATGAGAGTCATTTTAAGATTCTGAGAAAGTGTCAAGGGAAATTTGATTGTTTAGTGTTTGAAATGCTTTATATCAAGAAGTTCAAACCTAATTTGAACGTGCAATCGGACTCCATACGTGCGAAACTTTTTGTTTAATCTGTAAGTTATTTTCTCTTATTGTTCGTTTTAGTATTTATAGAACTTATTTTTATACATTCTTGACTTGAAAATGACGTTAGGTTAACGTCGAAACGTCGTCGGTTTTAGCTTTTATAGCTTTTTATCGTTTTTAACTTTTTAAATCTTATAATGTTATTAAGAAACGTTTTGTCGCAAGTTTTTATCGTCAAATGTTATTCCAAGTCACTTCTTCTACGGAAACTAAATATACATCACAAAATTTATAATGAACCATGCGTTTAAGATAAAAAATAGCGCAGCAACAACAAAAGCAAAAGCAAGCGTTAGCACTCTAATCCAAGAGCTAACAATGAATTAAAATATACAGCACGCAAAACAATCAACAGCATTTCGCGTAAACAGCTACCTTTGAATCATGTGGAGTCAGAACGAGGAAAGTACTATAAACCTACAGATCGAGCTCGAAGCACACAAAGTCGATCAAATTGATGCAAAAAACACGAGAAAGTGTCTAGACAAAAGTATAGCTTTCTCGTAGCAATGAGCGGCGCCTCCGAAGAAAAACCAAACGAGGATAAATATTTAAGCAATAGACCAGCTGATAAACCACACGGGATGTTGTTGCGAATCGAGGAATTGTTTAATAGCCTGCGTGTTTAAAAAGTGTTGACGGGCCTTACGACTCCTGTAGTTCGCAAGGAAAAGACTGTTTAGCCTTTATTTATAGCTTAGCTTTGTCAAGGATGTCTCAAGGATTGCTAAGGGGATTTCCCTTAGCAATATGATAGAAGGGGTGGCTCCTTGATGTTTCTTAGCTGTGGTTGGTTCTGTTTCAAGTGCCATTTCCCCATGAGTATTTCTTTTAAATTAGGCAGAGCCGGATGGTATTGTGTGACAAAGGGTAGAAGATTCTTTTGTGTGGTTTTGTTTCTATTTGTCAGAGACGTTTCTCTTCCAGAGAAATTGACTCCAGATAGATGTTTTTCTATCGTAGCTGCTGGGTAACCCCTATTCTTGAGGCGTGTGGCAAAATTTCTCATGTTTTCCTCAAAAGTAGTTTGTGAGGAATCTGTTCTTAGAAGCCTAAGGGATTCCCCTTTAATGAAGCCTTTCGTGACGCCTGGTGGGTGACACGAATGGAAGTTCGTGTATTGAAAGGTCTCTGTAGGTTTGAAATATGTTCGCACATCAAGTATAGATTCTTTGAGGAATCTGTTCCCTTTGTACACTATTATGTCCAAGAAGATCGTCTTTGTTTCTGATATTTCAGCCGTGAATTTGATTGTAGGATAAAAGCTGTTTGCCTCCAAGAGAAACTCCTCTATTTTATCTCCATTGATATGATGTCATCAATAAATCTTTTCCAAAATATGGGTGTTGGGTTACTTTGTCTCAATATTGCACTTTCTATTTTAGCCATGAAAATATTAGCAAAAGTTACGGCCATTTTTGTGCCCATCGCTGTTTCGTCTGCAACACAGGCTAGGAATTGTGGGTTATGTGTGGTCTATATACAGAAAGATGGAGCTATGCTATTGGTTGGTGCCAATAGCGTAGCGCCATCTTTCTGTATATAAACCACACATAACCCACAATTCCTCGATTCGTTCCAACGAAGGGCTAACGCTCAAAACGCCAACTTTCGAAACTCCTTACGGAAGCCAATTTACATTATTAACCCAGTTGATAAAATAACATTATCTCTTAGATAAGAAAAGAACTTTATTACTGTGTCAAAATCTCTAGCGTACAACGTACGTGCGCTAATTGGGGACACCTAACTATACCTAAGCTTTTAGAGGATTAATGATTGGAACAGGTGGCTACATTCGATTTTACAGCGGGTAGAATTCCGCCGTTCTACTCAGAACCCTGTGACGGATGCCAGCCAGTTGACATACCAACAGCTAACCATCCCAAGTGCTTGGAAACTACAAAGTTACTTTTTAGTTAGAGTGCCAAATAGCCGTCCACCAAGTCGGTATAGGCATGTGACATTTAGTGATCCCCCCATTTTGGGCTCTCAGTTATGACTGATTCCCCCGGCTTCAGTCATCCTAAAAATCCAATGGCGGCGCCCCCCCCCCCCCCTTACATCTACAGGAAGTACCGTATTTGGATTGAGTTCTTATCTAACTGAGAAATTACAAAAATAGGGTTATTCTGCAATCCAACTGCTAGGTAAACTCAATACAGTCACTCAAAAGAAATGGCCCTTGAAAGATGAGTTTGCTGAAAGCCTTATTGGCTACGTTAAAGGAGCTACGTCACGGTTGAACGATTTGAACAACCTGGTTCCCAGGGTCCTCTCTCGACGTCGAGAAAGTACCCTGGTTACGTTGGTCACGTATCTGCTAGATTTTAGCAGATTCCGGAGTTGTCATTGAAGAGAGGGGCTGGAAAGTTAAAGTTTGTCTCCACTGAGCTCACCTACTGAGCCCAGTAGGGAGTGGGATTTGTAACCCTCCCGTTCTGGATCGGCAACACACCTCACAGCAAAGGCAGTGACACATTCGACATTGGAGATTAATGCATTCCATGCTCAGGTCAAAGGTTAGCTCTGCCTGATTTGGCTCAATTTTTCCCGTCGACAGTTGGACGGTCTTTGGTATTTGTGGTAGAGACAAATATTGGCAAAGAACTTGGAAATGACGACCACAACAACGCGCGGTGAATTTAATGCTTCATTCAGCAAAATCACAACATTGGTATTTATTCATTCGTTTCGAGTTAAATACGTCGCATGTTCGCCTACAAAGGTAATTTTGGGTTTGATTGAATTATTTCCACTGACAGTTTGACAGTCATTCCCTTAAATTCTCTTGCAGCGAGCAAGGGCGTAGCCAAGGGGGTCCTGCAGTGCCCGTGACCCCCCTTTTGTAAGCCTTTTTGTAAGCAAGCAACCTACAATATTCAGGTGACAATCTGGTGAGTACCTTCTGTGATCCCCCCTTTGAAAAATCTTGGCTACGCCCATGGCGGGGAACATCTACGATGGTTGATGCATTTGTTTAGAGTTTGATACGTCCAGTGTTTGGCAAAGAGACTAGCTTTGAACGTGATTGAATTCATTCAATCGGAAGTTTGACCTTCACTCCATTCTCTTGCACTGAAAAATTTTATGAAGAACGCTTGCAAAATCCAGCGGCTTTCGTGTATTCGTTTCAAAAATGTTTAGTGCTGTGTTCAGCGGTAAATCCAATTTTCGGTCAGGAAAGTAGCTCTTAGTTGAATGCATCCCATCGAAAATTTCACGGTTATTTAATTCGTTTGGTGTTTAAAAACTAATTCGAAGCAGGTTGTTGACGGTTATTTAAAAAAGCCGTGAAATATAAGCAAAGTTCCTCCTCAGTCAAGATCATACTCATAAAAGTTCAGTTAGAGATGAAGCACACTGGCCAGGTAGTGTCTCTGACAAATAACTTGCTTCCTTTTCAAAATATAAACGTCTGTGTTGTTGCACAACATTAATTCACCTCCCTTAGACCGAGTTGACAAAATTAAGTCCAGGACCCACCCTTGGTGCGGCTTGGGTTGGCATGCATAGGCACGTGACCAGCTGTAGCCAGGGTACTTTCCCGAGGTAGAGAGAGGACCCTGGGAACGAGATTGCGGTTTGAAGAGTTTAGCCTATATTTTTCAATTTCGTTGTTCAATCCGTGTCAATCTTCTCCATCCTTAACCATCCTTGTTCCTTTATGATTTATTATTATCTCTTTGTTTTTCTATCTTTGTAAAATATTATTTTCAGGTTTCCTTCAATTTAAAGGTAATTTCGTCCATGGTCAAAATAACTCAATAATACCGTGACGGAGTCTCTTTAAGGAGTACAAGACAGTGTGATTTCAATTGGCCGAACACACAAGTGCTAGGGCGATCTTGCATGTAAACCAAATGAACAGTTGATCCCAGGAGATGTAATTATCCTTTGTACCTCGCTAAGTTCCTGTACGGGTTTCTCTCAGGCCTTCGCGAACAACTGATTTCGGTGACGCATCCCAGACGAACGGCCCATGTGACCCGAAACAATCGACCGCGGCGAAATATTAAGGCCTAGGACCTAGCGAACGTTTTACCCTCAGTCTCCTCGCAGAAGGAATCACCATATGGTTTAATGACAAGCACGCCGACGTCCGGATTCAAGCTCAGGGTAGTATGCTCAGAAAACCCTCCGATTCATTCACACCTACAGGATGTTGGCTCTCACCCGTGTTACGGTAAGAAAAGCAAGGTCACCCATCAGTCCCCAACCCAAGGGTAGTGGTAACAAGGAAACAAGGCATCGATTTCGGCATCCTCGCTTACTAGGCTGTAAAGCCGTGGCTACGTACACAATGTATGATAGTCCATGATGGGTAATTCTCCCCTTACTAACATGAACTATCATAGCCTGGTCAAACAAGAACTTTCGACTATTATAGTAAGACCAAAACAAAAGACATAATAAAAACATGTTCCGCACGTAGTCCGTCTGCACGTCTCAGACTAGGTTTACACTGGAGGAGATTTTTCCGGATTCCGAAATGTTACCGGTATCACCAATTTTATAGTATTCGGATTCGTTGGCGTTTACACTAAAAGCACATTCGGATTCCTGACCGTTTACACACGGCGACAACTATGGGAACATTCATGATGGAATGGTCAACAAGCTTTTTGTTGTCTCGACAACGAGAAACAAAATGCTGCTAAAAAAAAGGCTAGCGGGGCGGCTAGCGGTAGGTTGAGACAGTCTGAAGTTTCTTTCCTCTCGCTATCACGCCATTGTTGCCAATCATGTTGTCCAACAAGTCATTTCCTGTTTTGTCGCCCAGGTTTTCGATCATCCCATCGTCACCTCCATTAAAAGTGTAGCGGAAGTCAGCATTGTTTGCGTCGATGTTACTTTCTAAGAAATATAGCATTACCTATCATAAAAGATTCGTTACGAATCCGTAAAAATCTCCTCTTGTGTAAACGATTGTAGTCTCAAACGAGAATCTCGTTGCCGTGATGTTAGTCTTTCAGGATAAATAATTTAACACCATAAATAACGAGGCAAACTTTGAATGAATTCCTTTATTAACAGTAAACCAAAAAAAGGAATTTTCAACTCACAGCAGTGGAACGCCTCCTTGTGAACTCCTAAAAAAGACTTCAACTTCAGATCAAACTCGAAACCAACTCTTTCCCTGTCCATCACGCTCAAAGCATGATATAGACTGTGGGCGAGAAGTTCACTTCCTTAGAAGAGGATAATATTCAATGGTCTTCGATTCTCTTTTCACCCCGACTGCTTTGGGGGAAAGCGTAAGCCACGAGGGCACGCCCTTTTTGGGAGGCGCATGCTTACATCGAGCTCAATCAATCCACACGAGACCACAGCCGAGAGAACTAATGCATCTCTCTCTCTCTCTTCTTGGTGACGACATCAGTAAAAAATCTTCAAGAAATTATACAAAGACGGAAGTCCATTACTAGGAGCCTGCAACTCCCATAATAAGCCAGATATTTTAGATATTTTTCCAGCGAAATAAGCTAGTTCCAGTCTGCATAAGTACGCTTCCGAAAGGATAAAACACCGTGGCCCCACGCGAACATGTCGACATGCCAACATTAGTCCGCGCTTGTGATTGCAATTGGTCACTGAGGTTGCACGCTCCTAGTCAGCCTCGTTCCCATGGCCTTTTCCCTGGCTTGGGGAAGGGGCGGGAGGCCCCGCCCCCAAGCCAGGGGAAAGGCCCTGGGAACGATGTTGGCTCCTAGTGATGGGCTCCTGACAAAGACTTAAACTTCAGCGACGTTCTCTCGCAACACCGCGATTCTCTCTCAAGACCTGCCTTGTGCATGATTTTTTTTTAATCAAACGGAAATATGTCAACGTGAGAAAAACTTAAATCAAGGGCCACAAGCAGCGGCAAAAATTTTTAAAGATAATATTTCATTGGACAAAAGGAAAAGCGAAATTTTTTTTGGAGAAACAATGGACAAGATAGAATAGGTTATTCCCATTGCTGTAGAAGGCATTTTTCACCACCGCCTGAAGGAAAGAAAAAAAAAAACAAAGTTAAAGAAGTATAATATAAATAAACACTGGCCACTGCATTTTCTAAACCTATTCCGAAAATGACGCCACAACTAAATCACCACCTATCGCTACTCTTACTCAGGAAGGCACAGCTCAGCTGGTAGAACATCCCTTTGGTAACCCCAAAATCATAAGTTTAATTTCCATTAAAGCCCTATGTTTTACGTTCCGTTGAAAAACTATGCTTTAGTTGCAAACAGCATCTCGAGGATAATTTTGCCAATCTATTTATCCAGGGGTTTGTTCCCCTGGTTTCTTTTGGTTTACGTTCCGTTGACAAAATATGCTTTAGCTAGTCGCAAACAGCATCTCGAGGATAATTTCGCCAATCTATTTATCCAGGGGTTTGTTTGGCTGACATTTTAAGCGAATACGAACAGGGAAAACTGGCATTCAAGTAGGAGACCCTTTCAAAATACCTCGAATAAAACAACCTAGGTCGGCCGATGAGTTGTCATTAGGCGTTACTCATTCCACCTGAGCTTATAGAAAGGCGATGTGGTGTGCCTCGAGTGGGTATGTGGTACTATGATCTAATCTATTCAAGGTGTATGAAAGCCCTACCTTTTCTTTCCACAAGAAATAGAAAACATGTACCGTGCTTCTTCTATCTAGTTTTAGTATAAATCTGCTAGCATTCTATCATGAATGCTGTTTTCCGATTGGCTACGCTACTATTCTGTTTTAATAGAATTCTACTAGTATACTAATGCAGATGCTGTAATCTGATTGGCTGAGCCATTGCACACTATCATCCATTAGTATACACCACACAAGTGACCAGTACTTTTCGCGCACGCTGATTGGCTAGGTCGGAGGTGATCAGCCAAGCAATATTTTTACCTCCAAGCAGCCGAAGAAAAACAAAATAGCTTCCCGTTTCGTTTCCGTTTCCGAAGAGGAAATTTATTCAATGAACGAGGAGGCTGTACCTAAAAACACAAAAATTGCAGCAAAGTTTGGTGGAACAGTATTTATTAATATACATAAAAAATTACTCGATTCTGATTGGCTAAGAGCAGTGCAGTTCAAGTGCAACACCAGTGCAAAAAGTGTAACATCGGTGCAAAAAGTGACACCAGTGCAAATAACACATCGTAATTATGGATTATGATTAACTGAAAGACAAAAGGAAATTTTCTAAGATAATGATATCACGTAAGATTTTGACGAAAAGTTTGTGTAGAAGCTACGAATGACACGAAATGGCTTCAAGAAAGATCTTTCGGCACTTCCTCTGTTGGGAATTGTATTCTGCGAGTTGTAGGCTCAGGTCGGCTCAGACTCCAAATTTACGAACTCTTTAATGAACTAACCTCGTAATCGGGAACATACAGTAAACGGCGAATCATAATGCCTAAAAACGGTGAAGAAACTAGACTCAAATCTCAAAAAACTGCAGCAAGGCTTACCTAAATTCTCAAACGCGCCAAGACAATATAACAAAGATGAAAATCTGGAAAATTACGACAGCAAAGTTAAAAATGCACGCGCGAGCAAATTCTGGGCCATGATTGACTAATAAAAAAAAACAACTGAGATTAAGCGCGAGCACAAAACTGAGAGGTGAGTTCAGAGTTCGTAAAGTTTAAGACATCTCCACGCAAATTTTTTCATGTTTATATTATTAATAAGTAATCATACGGTTTTGCTCGTTCAATTTGGAATTAATTTGCACTTGTGAGTTTTCAAAAAGCAAACTGCACTCGCCGAAGCGGCTCGTGCAATTTCAGCTTTTTGAAAACTCACGCGTGCAAATTAATTCCAAATTGAACTCGAAACCGTATGATTACCTATAAGGTGGATTTCCACTGTCGCGTAATTTTTACGTGCGTATGGACGTAAACTTTAACTGGCTTTACGTAAACTTTAAAGGGGGTAAGTTTCTAAAGAAACTGTGGTGCTGCGTCGGTGGGAGTATTACAAGATAATTTGGTTTTATCAACTGAGTTGATAATGTGAATTAGCCACCGTAAAGAGATTCAGAAGCTGACGTTTCGAGCGCTAGCCCTTCGTCGGAGCGAATCGAGGAATTGTGGGTTGTGTGTGGTTTTTTACAGAAATATGGAGCTACGCTATTGGTTGGTGCCTGGCAACGTGAAAAACAGAATAAATTAGTTAAATGAAAAACGTTCGTTGATACCGTGAGGATTAAGAGTGCCGATTTGAAAAATAAATTTTTGTTCTAGAGTTTTGCGGCTTTCCGTGCTTCCTTGATGTAGGGAGAGGCCGCAGACTGTCATATGTTGCGTAGAATGATTCGGCAGATGAAAGTGTCTAGCGACCGGTTTAGATGAGTTTTTGTCGTCTTTCTCTACGTCGCGAAGATGTTCTCGAAATCGGTCGCCTAGTCGTCTACCTGTTTCGCCGATATATAACTTTTTGCAAAGGGTGCAAGTTATACAGTAGATGACATTGGCTGAGGTACAGGTAAAATGATCACTGATCTTAATAGATCGCTTGGGTCCCGACAATTTTTCAACGTTGCAAATGAAAGGACATGTTTTGCATCGTGTGCGTGCACATTTAAAAGTACCGGGTTGTTCACTCGTTTGAAAAGCACTTCTGACTAAAAAGTTACCTATGTTTTCTTCGCGTTTGAATGAAATTTATGGCGGTTGCAAAAAGATTCTGCCAGTATCGGGATCATTTTGAAGCAATTTAAAGTTTTTTAGAATGATGGATTTAACTGCGTGGTTGTGGGGGTGAAATGTGAGAGTGAATGGAATTCTATTGTTATTCTCCTTCTGAGACGTTTGTAGTGCTGACTGCCGATCAATTTGTTGGGCGCGATGATGGCCTGCTTCAACAACAGAGGCAGGATAGCCACGTTTGTCGAAAAACTCGCACATTTCTTCTGATTTTAAGGAAAAATCAGAGTCAATTTCATTTTACAACCCTCACTGCTATTATTTGTTGTATTCATCTTCACATCCATCACATATCAAGAATTCCATTCCTTATTCTCAATTTCTTAGACTTCGTCGCCTTTGTAGTGTAGACAACCCTCACTGCTATTATTTGTTGTATTCATCTTCACATGTCAAGAATTCCATTCCTTATTTTCAATTTCTTAGACTTCCTTGCCTTTGTAGTGTAGACTCTGATTTTTCCTTAAAATCAGAAGAAATGTGCGAGTTTTTCGACAAACGTGGCTATCCTGCCTCTGTTGTTGAAGCAGGCCATCATCGCGCCCAACAAATTGATCGGCAGTCAGCACTACAAACGTCTCAGAAGGAGAATAACAATAGAATTCCATTCACTCTCACATTTCACCCCCAAATGCACGCGCGAGCAAATTCTGGGCCATGATTGACTAATAAAAAAAACAACTGAGATTAAGCGCGCGCACAAAACTGAGAGGTGAGTTCAGAGTTCGTAAAGTTTAAGACATCTCCACGCAAATTTTTTCATGTTTATATTATTAATAAGTAATCATACGGTTTTGCTCGTTCAATTTGGAATTAATTTGCACTTGTGAGTTTTCAAAAAGCAAACTGCACTCGCCGAAGCGGCTCGTGCAATTTCAGCTTTTTGAAAACTCACGCGTGCAAATTAATTCCAAATTGAACTCGAAACCGTATGATTACCTATAAGGTGGATTTCCACTGTCGCGTAATTTTTACGTGCATATGGACGTAAACTTTAACTGGCTTTACGTGCGTAAATAAAATAGAGACGATGTATGGAAGGTCGGACGTAAACGTAAAAGTTGAGTGAGGTTCAACTTTTACGTGCGTACGGACGTAAACTTTAACTGGGTTTACGTGCGTAAATAAAATAGAGACGATGTGTGAAAAGCCGCGCGTAAACGTAAAAGTTGAACCTCGCTCAACTTTTACGTTTACGTCCGACCTTCCATACATCGTCTCTACTTTATTTACGCACGTAAAGCTAGTTAAAGTTTACGTCCGTACGCACGTAAAAATTACGCGACAGTGGAAATCCACCTTTACGCGCGGTTTTTCACATATGGTCTCTATTTTATTTACGCGCGTAAAGCCAGTTAAAGTTTACGTCCGTACGCACGTAAAAATTACGCGACAGTGGAAATCCACCTATACTAATTGTAAGTTATTTACCTCTTCAACCTCATATTCTAAGGTGAAAATTCAAAATACACCTTGTTTACAAAAGCTGTCAAGCACTAAAGTTGCAATGTGAGCAATGAAACATCTAATGTTTTACAGTTTGGTTTCAACAAGAGGAATTTAATTCAGCCATTGAGAAAATGACACCGCAGCAACTTAGCAAGTACCTGCAAAAGTTTTATTTGTCGGCAAGAAGGCGAGACGGAACCTTTTACAATAAAAAAAAATCGCTTACCGCTATTCGGGCGTACATCACACCACGTTCAAATGTTTTTGTCCAACCATTTGTCGGTATATTATCACAATTAAAGTTACTCTTTGGTCCGCTAGTTATTCAGCTTGTGTGGTATATACTAAAACAATTATTCACCTCAGTGTCAGTGAAATAATTCAATATGATTTTCAAAATGGGGCGCCGAAGAAAATTTAGTGGTGGTTAATAAAGACAATAGTGTCTCGGAACTATCGGTCGGATGGTTGCCCCTTGGAAATTTGATGTTCTTTAAACTACATCACATTTCCGCGGGACAACTATCAGCCGATAGTTCCTCGAGAGAAACACTATATTGTTAAATTGGTAACACCCAACAAGTGGACTAATGCAAATCCTGCATTTTAATTGGCTACGAATAGTCCTCGAGTGGCGAAATACGCCTGCTTTCTTAATACATATTTCCTTAACTTGCGTTTAACTTTATTTTTGTCCTTTCTTTTCGACTAGTTAGGTGATTCTAAAACAATTGGACCCGTATTCGTCTACGAAATGGCGACGTTTTTCCATTTTGCCAAAGTTTTGGAGGAAAACTTTGATGCAAATGAACAATTAAATTCCTTAGAAGACAACTACGAAGGGCATTTGCAGTTTCTCGACTTAAAAAAAGTTGAAATTACCGAAAAATTATGCGCACGTGTACGACTTCAATTTAAATGACAATTAAATTCGAGCAATCTTCTTAAGCCTCAAAGTTTAATACAATATAATGGGTTGCGAAATAATTAGAAACCGTTGTTTGCAGTAAATTATAGTTATTCTACTTAAACAATTAGATTATTCGCTCTTCATTTGGGCCTCATCGACTATCACACCACACTGAGAAATCTCCTAATCTAATTGTTAAATAGTGAGAACCGTAGCAGTACGCGCTTATTAACAATTTTACGGCCACTTCTTTGTGTTTCCGAGCTGTGTGTTAAGATTTAGTTTTAAACAACTAGCAAATTTATACTACAACAATAGAAAACTTGTAGAATAGAAAACATGTATCGCGTTTCTACCCAGTTTTAGTAGAATTCTAGTAGTCTACTAATGCACATGCTGTAATCTGATTGGCTGAGCCACTGCACAGCATTTAAATAAACAAGTGTCTCTGTCGAGGAGCTACCGGCTGATAGTTGCCCTCGGAAATTTGATGCTCTTAAAACAAATACTTGCCGAAGAAGCGAAGCTTCAGGGGCAAATATCCTAGTTTCAAGAATATCAAATATCGACCGATAGGTCTGAGACAAACACTCTATTGTCTTTATTGTTCATTGCGGAGAGACACTAGTCCATTGTTCCCGTCCGCGGAAAATATATAACAATTATTCCACGAGCCCGCGTTGGATAAGAAGCGTAGCACGAGTTGGCTATAATCACTTCATATCCAACAAGGGCGAACGGAATAATTGTTTTAGTAAATTCTCAAACCGGGTTTTGCCGCCGATTTTTATTTCCACAATTTTACAGAGCAAAAAATTTTAAACTTGGCGCACTATTTTCCATATGACGGAAAACTCCGACTACTGGCTCTTATAGTTCACCACTAAATTTTCTCCGGTTCTCATTGGTTTAAATTGATCACGTGACACGATAGTGTTCATCCGCGGAGGGCTACTATCTGCCCATAGTGCCCGTCCGCCGAAAATACCCGGATGAATAGTAGTCGTCCGTGAAAATTTTTCTGTAAATATGCGGGTTTCGTAGAAAATAAACAACTGAAATTGTATTAAGGGTTTTTGTCTGTTTCCTTATTCAAATTTTATATTTGGCTTTCACGGCATTCGTCTCGAAATCTTGAAAATGATTCAATCGGAAGTCTAATAATTGATTTTTGAACTAGCGTGCGGAAGAAAATTTAGTGGTGAACAATAAAGACAACAGAGTGTTTATGTCTCGGAACTATCGGTCTGATAGTTGCCAACTTGGAAATTTGATGTTCTTAAAACTAGCATATTTGCCCTCAAAGCTTCGCTTCTCGGGCAAATATTTGTTTTAAGAACATCAAATTACCGCGGGGCAACTATCACCCGATAGTTCCTCGACAGAAACACTCTATTGTTTAAATAGTCGGAGTTTTTTTAGCCAATCAAAAAGCTAGAAATACAATAGTCGGAGCTGAGAATTTACTAAACCCGGATGGATAGTACTCTTCCGTAAAAATTTTTCCGCAACCAAGTGGGCTTGTAGGGAACAAATAATTAAAATTGCAAGAAGTACGTTTTTGTCCGTTGTCTTTTTTCAAATTTCTAAATCTTGCTGTTACAGCTCTCACCTAAAAAAGTTGAAAACAATTCAATGATTTTTGAACTGGCGCGCGAAGAAAATTTAGTGGCGAACAATAAGGACAATAGAGTGTTTAAATTTGAACTGTCGGTCTGATAAGTGCCCCTTGAAAATCTGATGTTCTCAAAACTAGCATATTGGCCCTCCCTCGAAGCATCGCTTATCGGGCAAATATTAGCCGAAGGTTCCTCGACAGAAACACTATTGTTTAATTAGTGCGCCATGGCTTAATGCGGTCGACAGTTGCAACGTTTCCTCGTTTCTCCAAAGTTCTGAAAGAACATTTAAATACAAATGAATACAAAATTCCCGAGACGACTAAAAGATGGGAATTTAAATTTAAAAAGCAAGACAAGACATTTGAGCTAGAATTCTACTTAAACAATTTGATTATGAGCTCGAAATTTCTAAGAGGTAATGGTTGATTCGGCTTTCGGCTTCCCAAGTATCACCTCACAGAAATTTCGCCGCTCATAATCTAAAGGTTAAATAGAAACACGCTTTTAAACCAATCAGCGAGCGTTTTTGCTTTGGGTTATTTTCTAAAAGCCTGCATCGGAGGTCTGAGCAATACATAACTGTGAGTATTAAGAGAGGATTGAATGAATAAGTGGGATATTTCTGACGTTCTTTGGACTACAACGTGGCTTAGGATACGTAGAATTAATACACGAAAAACCACACAAGTGAATTGTACTTTTCGCGCGCGCCGATTGGCTAGCTCAGAGGCGATTAGCCAAGTACTATTCTCTTCCGAGCAGCCGAAGGAAAACAAAATGGCTTTTGTCGGTATATTGTCACAAATAAAGTTGCTTTTGGGACGCTAGTCATTCAGCTTGTGGTATATACTAAAACAATTATTCACCTCAGTGTCGGTGAAAGTGGTAGATATATTTACCTCGCCGCTTCGCGGTTCGGTAAATATCAATCACTATTCACCTCCGCTTCGGTGATCAATTGTTAATTATTGTCATGGACTTGGGAATTACAAGAACATACTCAAGGTCTCCAAGTTTGAAAAAAAAAAATCAATTCAATATATCACAAGTCAAATTCTGACCCTCTTTCTGTTACGCTGCAGTCTACATGCAAAAACTGGCGCTGTCAAGCAACGTATCAACAAATCAGTTTGTACAGAGGACCACTTAACCTGGAATTGACTTTGACACTATGATGTCTGTAAAACCTCGGTTCCCGATAAAAAATGTCGAATTTAGCAATTGACCGAGGTTGAAAGTCAGCTAATAAAATCGTCAGCTAGTAAAATCGTGCGTCGAACGCACTCTTATGTATTAAATTATTTCCAGCTTTTTTGATGAAAGCCGCCAGCCAAATGTAAAGTTGAAAGACAACTGGCAAAAAAAAGATAAATACAATTTCAATTGCATATTTTCTACAACCCGCTCGTTTACAGATAAATTTTAACGGTCAAGTACTATCCATCCGGGTATTTTCCGGACGGGCACTATAGGCTGATAGTGTCTGTCCGCGGATCAACACTATCGCGTCACATGATCAATTTAAACCAATCAGAAATGGAGAAAATTTAGTGGTGAACTATGACAGCCATTAGTGTGCAGTGGCCCTGGAAAAATCGTTGCGACTTTGAATACCAGTGACAGTAACTATCCAGCATCACGCATAATGAAAAAATCAGTTTCTGATCAGTTAATGAGGGCTTCAGACTTTTTACAAGGACTGTTCAAAGACGAGTCATAATTTTCCAAGGATTTAGTCTCCTAATAATCCCCTATAAAATGTGTCTGGGGTTGTAGGGGGCGAGGGGCGGGAGAATACAAAATAGGTAAAACCCATTGAAGACTGGAGTACTTTGTCAGTTTCACTGGTGCGTATGTCCAGAAATGGAGGCTACCAGTTGCACAAGGGTGGGGTATGATAGATGCAAGTTCAAAAGGGAGTGGTGCCATAGGTGTGTACACACTGGTTGGATTTGCGAACGCGTAGGTGTAGTGAATTTGTGCTTAGGGGTGGGGGTGTTTGTACCCTCAGCACTTCATGGACATGGACTTCCCTAGGGACAAGGCTAACCCATAACATGATTTTATAGATGCAAAAGGAGATGGATGCAATGAAGTTGTATGTGGCAGAAATATCCCTTCTGTAGAGTTTTGCCTCAAGACATTTGCCCAGCACTCCCTTTATGTTGGTTATCAGTTTGCCAGCAAAATCAAAAGAGGAGAGGAGAGAAAGGTGCCATTTGGTGTTCTGGATATCCTGATAAAATAATGGTCCACCACACTGCAGTAAAAATGGGGAGAGAGGACAAGTACCAAAATTAATACTACAGTAGAACACTTACCAGATCACACTGCCATGCTGCTGCAACTTAGCTGGAAAATTTTGAATCAATTGATACTAAATTTCCTCAATGTAATTTCATCATGATTTTTCCTTTAAAATTCTTAACTTAATTTCATCATGACTTTCATTAAAGTTCTTGATGTAGTTTAATCACGCCTGTCTTCAAATTTCTTCATGATACACATCATGATTTCTTTTTATCATTGTGACAATCTCCTCTGATTTCTTGACATATTTTCGGTTATTTTCGTCTTCCTTTTGGGGACAGCAAATGACAACATACAATTTCAAGCCAACATTGATTGCTGGCCAATTTTGTAAAAGCAATTTTATTTGACTTAATGATTATATGAATTTAACTTAAACCCACTTAATCAATCAAAGGTTTGTCATCTTTAAGATTTCAACTTTTGCTAAACTATTTTGGGAGTATAGTGCATGTACTTTTAATTAGCTAAGCCCAAAATGAACTAAATAAAAACATAAAAAATGGAATTTAAATTGATTCAGATACACTGAAAATAGACTTTGGAGTAAACTACACCTGCATAAGAACTGCTACACAATTTCGTTTTGGACTCTTAAATTTGAAGAACTGATGGTATCAATTTCTAAAGTTTTTTACGACATTTGCATGGCAGGATGCTTTTGCTAAAAACAGAACAATAGGTGCCATCAAATTATGTGCGTTTTCTCAAAGTTTGACCCAGTTTTCCAATCCAATCAAAGATAATGAAATGATTGGGCTCCAAACAAAAAAATTGGACCAATTCATCACAAATCTGGTTGGATAGGTCGAATAGCTGCCAATCTGCATTATCACTACCACTGCTGCTGAGACCAGCTGTCCTGGTGCCACTGTTGATCACCCTGGTCACTGTAGCCATAGTCTTGGCCCCATTGCTGCTGTGACTCCTGCTGGCTGTACTGGTGACTGTAATCAACATACTGCCTCTTTGGTTCAGAGTAGCTGCTGCCACCACCCCCTTGATAGCTGTCACCACCATATTTACGCTTCTGTGGACCAAAGCCCCTTCCTCCACCTTCCCCACCCCTTCCTCTTGGTGGACCACCACGTGAGCCCCTACCTCCGCGACCATATCCGCCACCACTTCCGCCACGACTTGGTCCACCCCTGCTCGGCCCACCTTGACCACCACGGGAGTGCGAGCCTCTTGGACCACCTCTTCCTCCACCACGACTGGAGTAACCTCCTCTCCCACCATATCCATCATTGCCATACCCACTGTTACCATATCCACCACCATAACCACTTCCACCATAGCTGCCACCATCATAATAACTATCATAATTACTTCCATCGCCATAACCTCCACTATATGACTCATATCCACCACTGTGATCATCATATCCGCCCTGGTCATATCCACCCCTACCACGACCTCTACCTCTGGATCCTCCACCACGAGCTTGGTTGCCACGAGGACCTGGACCCATACCAGGGCCTCCTCTTCGTCTGTTGTCCTTGTTGGCTGGTTGAGGCTTTGCCAGGGACACACTTATTGCAATCTCATCCCAGCATTGATTGTCCAGGGCTTCAATGGCACTTAATGCATTCTGGCGGTCAGTGAAGTGGACAAAAGCGTAATCTTTGATCTTTTTCACTCTTTCTACAGTTCCATACTGTCCAAACTCTGCCTGCAACTTCTCCTCTGTAATATTGGGAGAAAGGTTTCGGACATAGACCACCTTCACCTAGAAATAGGATGTAATAACTGAAGTTTAGGACAGTTCATGGCCATCAAAATGGAACAACCAGTTAGTCATTTGTTAATATCACTTACTTTGATACCTGCTTTAAATCACAATGGCTTAACTGCTCATAAGAAGTTTTCACATTTCTTTCCCATGCAACTGGATATTTAATTTATGGCGACCACAAGGCAGTTTGTTTTATTTCTTTAATCGCTTAGTTCAAATATGTTTTGGAATCTTATTTAACTACTACAAAAAAATGAGGAAAGAAATGGGAACTAATTTAACACAGTTGAAACACAATTGATCTTAAAATAATTGGCTTGTCTTTTTCGTCTGTTTGATTTACAACTTCCATTTCTCTTCAGCCATAATGGAATTTCTTCATGCAGGGAAGAAATTGTTTGATTTCTTGTTTTCAGATTAATTTTTTGATTAGTTCTTCACTTTTATTTTCTGTTCATGTTGTTTCAATGTCAGCCCAAGTAGTACAAGAAAGGAAAGTCTGTTGTATTTGGTTTCATTTTGTCATCTGAAGTCAATAATTAAATCATTTGTGACCATCTCTGGGAAAACAGACACTAACACAGCAGCAGAGGAAATTGGCGAAGAGAAGAGGACAAAGTTGAAAGGCAGATCAATTGCTTCCAGTGAAAGGCTGCAAGAATGTCTCAGGGAGCAGGGGTTTCAAAAACGTTAGTTATAAGCGGCCATTGAAGATGTAATAGGCGGCTGTGACGACTAAAGTGGCTGCAAGGCCCTTCATTAATGAAATCCAAACAGACGGCGGTAAGAAACCTTACAGGCGGCGGTAGACCGCCGGTAACCGGCTTTTATTGAAACCCCTGAGGGAGGCGGTTTCATGTTGTTTTTGCCATGGACATGTGAACAATATGGAAAACGTGCTATTATGAAACGGACTTAGTCAACAAATATGCAAAATTTTGAACGCTAATATAGTTAAATCTAAAGATAATTTCATGTTGGAATTTTGACTTCACATATGAAAATGTGGTTTATTTACTGGAGAATACTTCACTGCATGCTGCAGCACAAAATTTGTACTTGTTTCATGTCAACTGGCACAACCCTATTGTTATAAAGAAAGTTGATTCCTCTTCAGCGTCTCCCTTGTTGTGATAATCGCATGACACTTGGATGTCGCCAAATTTTATTTATTCTGTTTCTCAAAAGTAAAAACTAGGTGAGTTGTAAGTGCATTTTGAGTTCCAAGTCAGCAGCCCCTGGACTAAA
Organism: Catalaphyllia jardinei; assembly: GCA_022496165.2. NCBI lineage: Eukaryota > Metazoa > Cnidaria > Anthozoa > Scleractinia > Caryophylliidae > Catalaphyllia > Catalaphyllia jardinei. The sequence goes on along the minus strand of CM042749.1, from coordinate 308,732 downwards.
TTGGCTGTAATTCGGAGAGAATGTCGTCAGAATTTACACGGTAAATTTTTACCATTTTTAAACAGATCGGGTCATAATCTGTAGTTATTAAGCTTCCAAGAAATATACAGTTTATATGGGTTTTTGTTAAAGCCAGGAATGATAGAGCAGACCACACATATACTGATACCTTGATGAGCAGCACAATGACCATACCCATTTATGTAACACGCCTGAAAATATTTGAAACCTGGTATTTTGGGGCAAAATCACTTCTTTACGTTTATTATACATTTAAACTTGCTAATCTTAGTGATTTTTGGAAAAATATTACAATTTCATCTTGTTTAACTGAATTCTAAATTTACCCATGATCCCTTGTGGGTGTGGTCTTGTTACAAATACAATCCATTTTTAGTTCACTTTTTATACAAACAGGAAGCCTTTCATATGAACATGAAGTAAAAAGTGAAATGTTTTGATACTCTGTTCTTTTCTTTCTTTTTCGTTTTACAAGACGGCTTATAGCCGCTTCTGTGGGATGCGTTAGTCTATGTGACCTTATTTGCGGAAAACCGGCATCAGAGATAAATCGAAAAGGCATTGGAAATGCATTGAAAATGCATTACGTTTTTCAATCCGTTGGAAATGCAATGCGCTGTATTATTTTTGAATGCGTTGGCAATGTTTCCTGATGCGTTGGCAAGGTTCGGCAAAGGGTTGAAATTTGGTTGAACATTGCATTGCAAACTTCAGATCGTCTTCACTGTCACGCAATAAAATATAAATCGAAAACCATCCAGGGCAAAATGTTAAGAAAGTGTGATGTTATAGAAGCTAAATAAGATCAACCCATTGACACCTGCATGAAATTGCCTGCAACCCACCACTAACTCCCTGGTGTTTTTTTGGACTATTTCAGAGCGAGCGAAAGCAAACTAAAAACAAGAAATCGAGTAATTTCTTTGCCGCGTGACGAAATATCACACAATCAGGGCGCTGCAAAAGAAAGATGAAAGTTGTGAATTTAAAAAAACAAACAAAAACAAGCCAATTATTTTGAGATCGGTCGTATTTCAACCATGTTAAGTTAGTGGTCATCTAGTTCTTTTCTTGGCAATGCTGTAGTAGCTGAATAGCACTCCAAAAAACATTTGAACGAAGCGAATAAACTTAATTAATAAACAAACGGGGTTAGTGGTCGCTGTAAATTAAATATGCAGAAATCCAGCATGCAAGATACTGTTCACTTTTAAAACCTAAACTTCCCAAATACAGAGAACGAAATGTAAGAAATGCGAAAGGCAGCTCAATAATTACAATAAATTTTCATTCACACTGAGGTGAAGAAACCTATTTAAAAGAAAAAAAATGATCAAATTTTCGCAGACGTGTTTCACTGTATGATTCAAATTATTCTTCATGCTAAAGCAAAAACTGGAGTTTTTGCTGACTGCTTTTGTAGTCATTTTTACACCCGTGGCTGAAGCAATCGTTCCAAAACTTGAATTCGACTTCAAAGTAATATAAATGTACATTGCCATTTTTTGTTTCTGAAGCCCGAAAAGCTGCTTTAAATTTGCGATCTGCATATCTGCTGTCAAAACTTAAGTTTACTTGAAAGCACTCAGATCTGCATGTTTGAGGACTTTGCGAGGAACGTTTTAGGATGTTCTTCAATGACGCAAATCGATCAAAAATCGATAAAAAATCGATAAAGATTTTATGCAGTCCTATTGGCTAACTTTGCAATTTGTCCCTACAAAGAAAAACAAACCATACTGGATTTTTACCGTGGTATGCCACAGGTATCCCATGGAATAAACTTGAAATGCTGAAGTTTTGCTGAAATGTAGTGCTTGTTGTGTGTTATCATTTTGTGTAATCCGTTTGTCCATTTAAGCTTCCTGTTTTATGAAAAATGTTTTTGAAAAATTTTTCTGCATAGATTGTGTTACGCGTTTACAATCAAATTTTGCCCAATTTTCTATCTTTCAGGGCTCAAAATTGTGCCACATGTAGGCACATTTGCGACTTTTTTCACATGCATATCGCAAGGCTCATATTTCATCCTGCGTTGCTGCCATTGATGGCGGATTGCCATGGTGCACGAGTCATGGCACGTATTCATATTAAGGATTCAGACATTCTGGGTTCTTTGAATAATCACTGTAGTAACATCCCTGAAACTTAAGGTGTAAAGTTCAATACAAAAAAAAATTCATTACTTGTTTTGTCATCGGTAGAAAATCTTTGAAAAGTAAAACTAAGGAATTTTGTTACGTAAGCTAATACTTCTGCCCAGTACATGTGTTATGTTATTTTGCAGAGACTGGAGGCATTTACATGTAAGAATTGCAGTTTCCAGCTGTAATATCTGTTATGATTTGGAAATCTATCGCTTTGACTAAAATAGAAGGCACTTATGTGCCTTAAATTATGGAATGGAACACAGGTTACACTTGATCATTTACATGGACTCAGTAGTGTTTTTCACTGAGACGATAAATGTTCTGTACCATTAAATCTCGAAATGACTTGAAAGCTGTAGAAACAATGGAAATTAAAGCGTTCATTGTTTCAAAATCTACTTATGATCACTTTTTTGTTAACTGAATGGCCTTAATTAATACTTGGCCCTGAAATTGGTCCGTCAAATAGCCAACTCTCGAAAGTGAGGCTGCAGAGAATTGCATAAATTATCGGCTCTTCTCACCTCGCATTGTGTCAGGTTATGTTTTTCATTTCGCTCGCTTTTTTAGCCCGCTGAGGTCATACTTTCATCTAAATGACCAAAAAAAAGTTCGAAAAAGATTTTCCCATTCAAGTTTCAATTCTCGGACAATTATTGTGGATTTTTTTACCAAAATGTCCGATGATGTTATGCTTCTGTGTTTTGGTTGCTATTGGCGACCGCCGCTTCCTTTGTTGCGTAAAAGGGTGAATAAAGGTCACAAGAAAAATTCTAATTACTTCTGGTTTTGTTCGATTTTGCTGAAACTTTAACATGATGAAGCTGGATAGTTAAGGAATAGATTTTACTACAGCCAATGTGTGGTAGCTATTACCATGTGAGTGACAAAACGCTTCAAATTTGGGGTTTTGGAGAGAGATTTTTGCAAAGCATGAGTTCGGCGTGATTTTGTAATTTGAGATTTTTGTGAACCCTGAAGGTAAAACTATCCAGAAATGTCTAATTCATCGACGATTCCAATGAACAATTTCTAGTGGAAAAATAGCATTTTCCATAAGCGCTTGGGTTTTAATTTTTTCCCGTGAAACTTGGTGCCCGAAAAGAGTTAATTAATTTCATGACTAAAATTTTCAAAGTTGCGACCAAATTTTCGTAACTATTCGCAAATTGCGACCAGACATTTTAATTTCGAGCCCTGTCTTTTCCAGTTACTTTCTCAAAAATAGTAACATAGTTTACACTTTCAACACCTCAATAGTAATTAAGAAGGCCAACCCTAGCTAAAAGTAACAACCCCGAATTGGGCATGGTGATTGTGCTACTCATCCTTAGGCAAGGAGGGGCTACACTGGGCCTACTCTAAGGTGAAGAGGGACACAAGACAGGAAGGCGCTTTTTTTAACCCATTGATGCCTGAATGGAATCGCCCACGACCCACCCCTTATTCCCTAGCGTTTTTTTAGAGTATTTCAGAGCGAACAAAAGCACAAAAATAAATCATATGCGTAGTAACCACAGACACAAGATTAGGTTTCAAGATGTCATTTATTTAGAGTTGAATGAATGAAGGGCCAAAGTATTCAAAAGTATTAACAAAAAGACCTCAACTTGATATGTAAAACTAATAAGAAAGCAAGAAATTATATTTCTTTACCGCGCGACAAAATGTCCAGCGAAAGCCGAGAAAATTGAATATGCAAAAATGATTTAATTATCGACTTCAGACGACAAAACGAAACCAAATACAACAGAATTTCCTTCCTTTGTACTATTTGGGCTGACATTTGAGAAAACAACAGAAAATAAAAGCAAAGAACTCATCAAAAAATCAATCTGAAAACAAGAAATTGAATAATTTCTTCGTCGCGCAAAGAAATTCCATTATGGCCGAAGAGAAATCAAATTTGTAAATCAAAAAGATGAAAAAATCAAGCCAGTTACTTTGAGATCAATCGTATTTCAACTGTGTTAAATTAGTGCCCATTTAATTCTTTCCTCATTTGTTTTGTAGTAGCTAAATAAGACTTCAAAACATATTTGAACTTAACCCGCTGCCTCGCTAAATGGGAGGTGGGTGCCTGGGATATCCAAGGGCTTCCACTGTGGCCAGCCAGCCCCTAGATAGACTACCGCTCCCATGGCTGGCAAATCCCCGCAACCCAGCCATGAGCCCCCATTCCAGGCACCCGTCAACACTGATAGAATCAGTGGAAGGAAAGAAAAGAGGGAGGGGGGGGGGGAAGGAACGCAGGCAAACCGTTGCTAACAAGCTAGCAGCGTGAGCTGCTCCAAGACAACCGCTAAAATTGCTAAAACCGCCCGAGAAAAACAACGAGCAACACGAGCTGCTCACACTCCGCTAACGAAAATACTAACACACACTGAAATGAAGCTGGAACCAACCATGTGAGCCTGCACTTGAACACGCGACCGCTGACCAGGAGGTTGCACGCTTAGCTCGTGGCGGTTAACTTTGTTAAATATAATTTAACTAAATAAAACGATTAACGAAATAGACAAACCGCCTCGTGGTCACCGTAAATTAAATATGCAGAAATCCAGCGTGAAAGTTGCTGTTCGCTATTAAAACCTAAAATTCGCAGATACGTGGGACCAAATCAAAGAAATGCAAAAGGAAGTTCAATAACAATAAATTTTCATTCAAGCTGAGGCGAAGAAACCTACTTAAAAGCAAAAAAACCTTCCAAATTCGTAGACGTGCCTTCGATCATGAGCACATGTTCAAATTAATTCTTCATGCTAAAGTGTGAGCTCTAGTTTTTACGCCCGTGGCTTTACCGATCGTTCTAAAAGTTGAATTTAACTTCGAAGTAATAATGTACATTACCATTTTTGTTTCTCAAATCCGAAAAGCTGCTTTAGATATGTGATCTGTTGTCAGAACTTACTTGAAAGCGCTCCGATCTTCATGTTTCGCGGCGATAGTAGGAAGAAAAACTTCTTCACCAGAAAGGTTTGAGGACTTTGTACTCTGTGATTTTCCGTTCTGAGGCCACCTAAACATTGATTTGTATTTTTCCTTTCTATTTTGAAAACCAAAGCAGTAATTTCTCCATGTTAAGAATGAAAACAAGACCTTGGAAGTTTAAGATTTGGCCCGCAACGCGCCATGATTTACTGCACTTTTCGAGCACACGATTTTAAGAAGAAAAAACCGTCTTTCTAGGACCTAGTACTTTGGTAATTTTCTGAAAATTGCATTTTCTGAAAATTTTCCCCAGGGAAACTTCACTTGCCTGCCACGCAAGTGGAATACAGAATCTATTAACCCAACTGTAAAATCTACTAGCCCCAAGCTATCACACACGACATCCTTTCCATGCTGATTTGTACACCTACATGTAAGAACACAACACAATGTGTTTCAATCTGCTCCAAAGCCTAACAATAACTAGGCCTCACTACATCCCACTTATAAATTAGCTATAAATTAAGAGTCAAGAGGAAGTTTGTCAAAAAGACGATTCTTAAAAAGCTATGTGATTAGTTACATGTGTATCCTATTTTGGCTATAACTTTTACCCAAAAATTCATAACTGAGCTGAAACAAAACAATCAAACACTAACCTTGGCCATAACTTCCTCATTTGGTTCTTCCTGGGGATCAGCCCATTCAACTTTAGCAACAGTCATCCCCCAAACGAACACCTTTCCACTCTGAAGACGACGTTTTGCCAAAGCCGCTGCTTTGTGGCTTTCATATTCCAAGAAGGCAAAACCTCTGTTTCTACCTTTTTGTTCAGGTGACAGATATACAATCACATCAGTCAGATCAGAAGTAACTCTTCCAAATTCATCAAAGATTTCTTGCTTGGATTTGCTCTTAGGAATGGAACCAACGAAGAGACGATTGTTTGCGACTGAGACACAAACTCCCAACTTCTTTCCTGGGCGGATTTCTTTGTTATCAAGTTTCTTGACTGCGTTCTGTGCTCCAGCTTTGGTCGTAAATGTACAAAAACCAAAGCCTCTGTTTAGCCCTGATTCAGGGTCCATCATCAAACGGAAGTCATAGATTTGACCACACTCTTCAAGAAGTGGAACAACCTCATCTTCAAAGCAGTCACGAGGAATCTTTCCAACAAAAACCTGGCAGCAACCTTTCTGTAAGCAAAGAATGTTACAAAAGAGATGAAATAAAAAACTCAATGAAAACTGTGAGCCATGAGTAACAAAACTGTTAATTATCCTTCAAATATCTTTTGCAACAGATGAGATTTGAAAACTGAGGGATATCACTCAGACATTTTGCAGTTTAAGTTGGGAAATATCCAGTTGCATGTGCATCAGGACCAATTGCATGTGAATTAAAGTATTAGATGGATTTTAAGACACTGCTTATAGGTACTGGAAAGGGAATACTGTCAATATTTTACACTAGATAAAAACATTTGCATCACTGACACAGTTTGTCAAACGAAATGAAACAAGCGTTTAGTCTTGCTTCAGTGTGCTTCATACACTGAATGCAAATATGGTGGACCACTC
>CM042749.1:253869-269632 GCA_022496165.2 Catalaphyllia jardinei | reverse complement strand
ATTATTATTATTATTATTATAGCAGCAGTTAAAACTTTTGTATGCTATATACAATTAAAATAGTATGATGGGGCACATAAGGATTGTGATTATTATTATTATTATTATCATTATTATTATTTATAATAATTATTATTATCATTATTTTGATTCAGTTATTAATTAATTTGCAACTTTTCTAGCCATAAACAGCCAGGTGCTTTTTGAACGATCCCAAAAACATAAGAATCATATGCTTAATTTAACCACCTGTTGGATCAGGCCAAAACAAAACCAAATTATCACATTTCCCATACAAACTAGCTAGGAACATTAATTAATCAACCATTTTTTAGTCACCAACAAATAGTTGATTCTTAGCAGTACAGAAATCAATACGTTTCATCCTTGTTTTTAAGTAAAATGAGAAGCTATGTGGGTAACTATACTATATGTTACTACACTAAAGGCAACATTATTTATTAAAAAAACACACTTGGATTTTTGTTTTTCAAATAAATGTTTCAGTTTCTGTTTCCACAAAGTTCTTTTTCACATTCCCACTCATGTCTCTGTGGTTTTGTTTTCAAATTCTATAATCTAAATTCAATGGAAAAGAGACAAGCGAACCACACCCTGTCTTGTCTGAAGTATTTGCATACGATGATGGGTGTGTCACTTGATCTCTTCACAAATAGTGAAATAAACTTTACAGATGAATTATTTTCCTGAACGATCTTCTTTTCACAAGTTTCATTTTCACTCAAAATTACAACATCTTTCCAAGCCAGAAGAAATAACCATACCCCATAAATGTTCCCATTACCAAACTAATTAGCCCAGACAGCTACATTCAACAGGTGTCAAATCAGTGGGGAAAGCAACAACATCAAAAAATGAAGAGCAGAATTTCTGAAACCCATGTTGATATATAACATTATGCATCATGATAAGAAACAGTTTCTGAATATATAAAAAATACCGAAAACATTGTAAATATTTAATGCCAAAAAAAACACAAAAATTCAGATGGAACAAAGGAAATCTCTGGTGAATCATATTTTGAACAAAGGATATTTGTACATCAGTATACCAACGCGATAAGGTTACAAAACGACTGCTAACTAAAACTGTAATACTACACTGGACATACATGCCCATGTACATAAACGATTTTCTTCAGTTTTGTAACAAATTTTATCTGGACCATTATTCGTTAGAGATATACATTAGCTGTGAAATTTGCATATTCTTCAAAGCAGAAAAGTAAACAACAGTTCAAGTATTTCTTCATCGCAACTAACTAAAAGTCACACAAATTCTTCCACCAACCTTTAGTTTCATCCGTCAAAAATGCGGAGACACCAAATCGCCTCAAGGTCAGAATCTGAAGACAGCAGTGCTTCCTCATTGTTTCCTTGTGCTCGTTCCAATGTGCTTGCACCTGTCAGGCACAGAAGGGTATAGTCATCTTCAACCAAATTTGCGAAAACCACAGATCTACTAAAGCGATAAGACCCAGTGATAATGGCACATAGATGTGATGAATTTAATATTTTCGATTAACACATTTCATACCCGCAATGTAAATGTACCAAGCACGAATTTCACATCCTTTCACTTTCAAGGCGCGTCCGTGACATATTCAGCAATTTTGGTCCAAGGTATAATCATACTTTGACCAAAACTAGATCTAAACCAAGCACGATTTAATAGCTTTCAAACGGACCCTATAATCAGACATCTTGGGTTTCACCTTACTGACGAATTTGGTGAAAAGAAACACGCACAGCAAACGGGAGCTTGTTTTATGATGTTTTACTTGCTCAGTTCTATTAGTACAGCTAGAACGCGCAATTATTCTCCTGTAGGTTGCTTTGAGGCAATACAGCAGATATCGGAATTGCTTCAGTTGTTTTCCCAATTTGAGTCATGGTCCTTCATATTTCGCAAAATTGTCCTAAACCGGAAAAGCCTAAACCGCGCTGTGCAATACATAATTCCGATCAATAGATTTGACATAAACTTCAGTTTCGAACGCAATTCAGCAGTTTCAATTTTGCAGTTTCAAAAGGCATGCTCCCACTTTTAAGCTCAATAAAACAAGCGAGAAGTTTAAATTCCACTTAACTGGCACGACGATTCCATCTACGTTCAAAATACGAGCCCAGAGCCATAACAAAGGATTGAGAATTTCAAACTATGTAAAGTGAAAAATCAAGGAAATACCCCAAAAGAAAACTCAGCTACACGTCACCTACATTTGCACCGAATCATTAAAACGCTTGGAAGTTCACGATTGATCGACTTACCTGAGAATTTCAGTGATTTAGCAATATAGGCGTCTTGTCACTCGCGTCTCATTCATGTTCAAAGCCTGATTAATATTCAGCATAAATATTTTACACGTCACGCGTGTTCAACAGGTGGTTGTTTATCATTCGTGGCCACGTGGACATGGCGTTGACACAACCTTGTTAGAAGCTAGAATTTCTCCTTAACGTCCGCCTTAATCTGCACCACATTTTCAAATCGAAATACTGATACATTTAAATGTGATTATACGCCTATATATGAAAACAGCGACATGTGTGATGGTGTTGAAATTTGAGAGCGACTTGAACAGTACAAGTTACCAGTTTGTACTCCTTGAAGTGCCTTGCAGCTTGCAGCGTCTGCAAAGAAACCTGTACCAATCTTTGTTGTCCATAATTTGAAATAGATCGTTCATATACAATACTCCAATCATTAACTTTTTTTCAGTAGATCCATCACTAATTGCAAGATTTAGTGCAAAAAAAAGAAACAATCACGCCGCAAAAAAACTTATTCGTATATAAAAGCTTCAACTTTTTGTGATTCTACGTCATTGTTAATATCCATATTAATGCAGCGTCTCAATGTTTTTCAAATAAAAGAAAGGGTATAAACCTATATCATGTTTTCCGTCGATGAATTGTCACAGCTCATCACAGCTGACTCCCCTCGATACAGCTTGGAGCGTTAGACTCCGCCATTTTAAACACAACAATACATAGCTTCTGATTGGTTCAAACTGTGTTTTGGTTTATCACAGAGGTAGCCAATTAGAATTTGTGTTATATGTCCGTCATATTCCCGCTTGTTTCTATGCAACGAAATCAATCGACATGATCTATGGCGGCTAATTCAGTTTGAAAAGTATGGAATATATCTCTCCAAAATTTAGTTGTTGTAACCAACTAATCATTTGAAATAGACTTTAGAAATTGAATTAAGGTATCAGTTATGGAGGGAACTGTCGCAGGTGTGAGAATTGTTCCTCCGGTCGTGGAATTTTTCGATGCTGAATCGGACGTGGTGCACCAAATGACCCTGACAGTACAAAACCTGAGCAAGTCCTCGAAGAGCATTAGATTTCATGGACCTGCATCGAACGTAAGTGGTTTGTGATCTTAAGTCACATATACTCGCTTAGTTATGTTCTGACGTTTACATTTGGATTCTTGCAGGCACCCAGTGACGTGAGTGCTATTTTCATGTATTGTAATAATATTAGCTCACTAGTTTACTTGTTCATATAAACCTTGTAAACCTGGGGGGGGGGGGGCAAACCCAAAAGCACTACCCCCGGTCCATGGACACCCTCTACAGATCGGATCCATGGACTTAACCCTACGGACCAGTTCACGGATTACTACGGATTACTACGGATTACTACTCCCACAGACCCCCTCTATTCATGTTTACTTACTACCTAGTTTTTGTATTATACGCTGGGTATCTTTGTTATTACCGGTATTCAACTTTCATACACTATTAGAATTCCAATTTTCTGATTGGCTGATTTGTACCACGTGATACAGGGTTGTGACGAAACAACCACCTTGACGTCACTATTCATGGTATAATAGCCGTGGTGTAAATTCAATACGCCACTGTCATTATACCGTGGCTTTGCCTGAATAATAAAAATGATAACGCACTCATTGCTCGTGCATTATTGGGATTTACCTGCACTCGTTCATGAACAGTGAACTCAAAATTTTCAATGCCGCACAAGGCCGCCTCGTTCACTGTTACTGAACTTGTGCAGGTAAATCCCAATAATTCACTCGCTGAGTGCGTTAACCTGTAATATTTATTATACAGCCTTGAGTCAATTTGTTCAATTCGTCAAACATTGTGTTCTCCTACATCTTGTCTAGCTCCACGAAATCATTGTGAAGAGAAGTGCGATAAATTTGTAACATGCAGAATTAACAATAAATCTCCATCCCACTACAGTTTTGACACATGCAGGCAGTGTCAAAAAAAACAGTGGGAGCATATCTTTTCATTTGGCAGAGTTCCTGGAAGATAACTTAGAATAGTGTTTCGTTCAAACGAAGATGTTTTCCCCTCCACTGACACCATTTTTCATTCACCTGAAAGTATTTTGATGACTTGCTTACTCGTATCCATTTCTTTTTAATAATATAACACTTTTCATTTCGCGTGGCGGCGCCCAACTTGCATGTTTCGCTGAAATCAGAGCTTGCCTGGATTTTAGCTGGCTTCGTTTTTGCAGTAGCAATATGCAACTTCTCAGATTTAAAGTACAATTTCTACAGTCTTAATTAATATATCGTTGTTGAGTTAAGTTTTGTACAGAGAAACTGGAATGTGCTCGCAAAAAATTGCTAAAATTAAGAAATAAATGCAGCGATTTCGTTCCTTATCCTGGAAAGAAATTTGATCGGGGCAGATTTTGATCAGGTGCTAGGCAACCACTTCTGAGCTGTGAGCGCACTTCACGCAATCAATGAAATGCTATAAATTGTAATTTTCGTCAAGCTTCATCTAAACACTTGATTATCCTTGAGCCTAAAGCTTACATTTTCTTCTCAAAATTGTTATGAAAAATTTAGTTGGCGAACGGCTTTCCTGGGTCCTTGCCCGTTGGGCAAGGAAGGAGATAAAGTTACTTGCCCAAAGGGAAAATCTACTTGTCCGGGACAACTGGACAGGGTTTTTTCGAGCCTTGTACTGTCCGTGGACTAGTGTGTGGGTTGGTCCGTGGACCTGGTCTGTAATGGGGGTCCATGGACCAGGGGTCAGTGTTTTTTAGTTACCCTACAAGGTGTTATAAAAAACACTGACAGCTTCTAAAATAACATACTGATGCCATGTGCATGGTGCTATATATCATTCAGGTGTTTCCCAGTCTCCCACCCCTGCAATGTGGGATTCTCCAGCTGGAGTCAGACTCTCGGAAACTTACTATAATTTATGTATTTTTTCATTTTCAGCGTTTCAGATTGAAAGTGAAAAATCCAGACCATGCTATTGCACCTGGACTGGAGGTATCAGGTCTGGTGGAATATTACACCACCAAGGCAGAAGATGCACAGGATAGGGTCATACTTGTGGTTGACAATGATGTTGTTGAAGTTCCTCTTGTTGCGTTAGTATCTGTACAGTGTACTAATGAAAACTTTGATTAAACCAATAAGTTAGCCAAATCTGGCATATTTTATAATATGAGTACTATCTTCAGCTACATTGAGACACCACAATTTATATAGCCTTAAACAGGTCATTTTTGTTGACCTGCAGAACAGGGCTCAAAAAATAATTTAATTCCAGCTTGCCCTTAGGGTAAGTATCTCTCAAATGTTGCTTGTCCTGGCTGGGTAACTATTTGTTTTGTTCTCTTGTTGATTTAGTTGGCAGGTGACTTGCCTGATCCCTGCCAGTCTGGCAAGTGAAAATGAAAAGGTACTTGCCCAGAAGAATCTACTTGCCCTGGATGACCAAACAGCATAATAAGCCCTGTTAGACTTCATTTAGATAACCAATTTATCTCTTAGGATGCAGGAAATTTCATTTCTGGTAACCCTTAATTTCCAAATTTTCTACAGAGCATACGCCTGAACCTCTCTCTTTCAGATTAAAATAGTACTGCCTGTTTAAAAATGTTCTGTGGCTTATTAGCAATTTCGAACTTTTTTGTTTCCTTCTGATTCTTTTTTCTCATCAGTATCCTGGGTTCCATTGTAATTGGCTTCGCTGTAGTGGTCTCTCTTTTTTGGTAGAAAAGTTAGTATTTTAGTTGGTTGATGTTAAATAAATGAAAATTATCATTTATATTCTCAACAGGTATACCCCTTCTCCACAGCTGGAACTGAGTGGTCCAGCTGATTTTGGTGTAAGAGTGGCTGATGGCAAAGTCTTAACACAGGAAGTTTTTGTTGTAAATGAAGGATCCTTAACAGGGGAGTTCAAAATAAGGTACAATGGCAATCAACCAATCACAATAATGCCATCTGGTGGCATTATCAAGCCAGGAGCGAGGCAGTCTATTAAGGTGAGCTGTGTTTCTAATATAGATACTTAACCCATTGACTCCTGTGCCACCTGTAACCACCCAGGACAAGTCTTGGCCTTTGTTCCACTTCTGACGTCATCACCTTTGATTAAAATGGCATCATCTATCATCAAAGTAATTGGCTCAATGGAGCCTGAAATATGCACTAAAATACTCAGAAGAAAAACTCAGAGAAAAATTTTCTGCCACTATGTATGGCTGCTGCATAGTAAAAATTGCCTGTCTCAATGATGCTTTCTTGGACGTTTTTGAGCCAGAAGCAAGCTGGGTAGAAGGTCAATCACTGCAACAAAAAGATAAGAAAAGGAGAAAAAGGAATGGCAAAAAATGAAAAGCCCAAAGACGTAGGTCATTTTCTTGTCTCAAAATTTTGATATCTGCGCATGCCCGAGCAAAATTGTCATAAAACACAATGCTAGTGGAAAGAAAAGGCATGTTGTCATGTTGCAAACACCTTTTTGAGTAGATTGGAGCTAATTTGGCTCATATCCACCCTGAAAGTCTCAGTGCTCTTTCGTCAGCACTAAAACACAAATATTGTGCAAATCATTCTGTGCATGTTTGGAGTGGGAGCCGCTGTGGCCTCATGGTAGTGTGCTAGACTCTGAAGGAAGCGGCCCGGGTTTGAGCCCTGGCCGGGGACATTGTGTTGTGTTCTTGGGAATGACACTTTACTGTCACAGTGTCTCTGTCCACCCAGGTGTATAAATGGGTACCGGTGAACTTAATGCTGGACTAGCATCCCATCCAAGGGGGAGTAGAAATACAAATGATGTAACAGAGAATTAACTCTGAAGTGTAAATTTTAGTGCTAATTTAACCCATGAATAACCCACTGGGCGTTAGCCCTAGTAAAGGGAATCAGGGAACCACACGAGGTAAAGAAAGAATCTTTTGACCTCGGTGGGAATCAAACCCACGACCTCCGGATTAGATCTACCGTCACTCTGCCGACTGAGCTACGAGGTCGGACAGAGAAAGTCGGGGTCGATTTAGATGGTGAATCGCGGCGAATAGAAAGTAAGGGTACATATGAATGTTGTGCCGCGTAGCACTATGAACACAAATGATGTAACAGAGAATTAACTCTGAAGTGTAAATTTTAGTGCTAATTTTAGTGCTAATTTAACCCATGAATAACCCATGAATGAGTAGAAATACTCCTAGTCACTTCACGCTATAGAAACCAGGATAAGCTCCAGCCTGATGGGCCACAACTGGCTCACATGCAGACTTTACGTTAAATTTGGAGTGACTCTACTTTATTTCTATATATTTTTAAAGCGAAAAATAATTCTGAGAGTAATTAAATAAATATAACTATAATAAGGATATACTGTCTAAGTCTGTGTAATTTAGACAATGTATGTGATCTTATGGCATTTGAAAATAATGAACATAGGAAGGTTACTCATGTACACAGTAATAGAAATAACATTGAAAGGATAAACCAGTAAATGAAATATCTAACTTACAATAACTTCATTTTTCACTTTGTACAGGTTGAGTTCATCAGCAAAACTCCAGGCAAGCTTGATGAAGAAGCACAGTAAGTGAAAACTGTTGATGAACCATGAAAGAACACAAGCTACCTGCCAATGGGCATTGCCTCTTTTAGAGTGAAACTAACTTTTTACGATAACTACAGAAGGTTTTTGTGCGCTCATTGGCTACTATTCATTGTGGATAAGCGGACAGACACATGAATGTCTAATTTATGTAACACATCAACCAGCAAGAGTGGACAATTTGACAATTTGTTGTGGTAAAAAACAAATTAATTTGATGTCACTTTTTTTGTGCGTCTGCTATCCACAGCTAAATTGAGGATGTAGCTGTGGATCCACAGCTACTCTGACAACCGAAAAACCCCTCAGGGAAGTGTTCAATAAATTCTCATCTGTCATCTCATCTCATGCTATAATGAAATTCATGATTGATAACAGGAGGGACGCATGAAAAGCTGACGTCAATTTGTTAATTTGAATCCCGAAAAGGGTCACTTGAACATGCCAAACAAAACCAGATTAATTAAGCTCTGACTCTAGGAGCAGACATTAGTTCCTTAAATTCAACAACTTGTCAGATCATCTTCACCAGTAAGCAATTTAAAAATGCTGTTTTTCTATAGAGTGAAACTAGAAGGGCAGCCTCCAACAACTCTTCAAATCATTGGTAATGTAGTTGAAAGATCGCTGGAACTATTGACAATGGACACTGAAGAAAATGTACAAACAATTAATTTTGGTTCAACTTACTATGGCACTGACCAAACAGAGTGTTTTCTTATTTATAACAATGGACCAGATGTGGCTAACTTTGTTGTTATACTGGAAGAAGGTGGAGAGGGTCAGGAAGTGGTATGCAAATCCTTTCTGCTTCAATCAAAAACATTATAGTGTTTTAATCAATTCTCCTTGGTGATTGCAATATATTTACATGTATTTCAGTGATAGTTCTTAGTATGTTCATGTATGTGTATTTGGGGTGAACATTGAGAAAAAACCCTGGAAATTAATTCACTTTAACTGTGTTGCCTGTGTGCTTGAGCTATTGAATAATTAACAACTATTCACCGAAGTGGAGGTGGCTAGTGGTGGATATTTACTGAGCAAAGGGAAGATAATATACACCACAAAAAATTAATTTGGATGATTTCTTCAATTGTCACGTGTCATGGATGCAAATAGGGACGCCATTTTTTCCCGAGTTGCTCGGAGTTAAATAGCAAAGGATATTTGGAGTATGAGTAGCCAATCAGCATGTGCCTTCAACGCTATCCACTGTTTTAGTATATACTGATTATACTCATTTCCACACTCTTAACTGCCTATCTGATTCCATACTTATAGGGTGTTGACTTGACCAAGAGTGCAACAGCTTTGTTGCTATCTCAATCAAATTCTCAGGATCTTGGTTCTGCTAATGATTTAACAACACTGGTGACGGCCTTGCCAAGTCAAGGCATCCTTCATCCACAAGAAAAAAGAGAGATTCACTTTAGATTCAGCCCAAGATACACCAAGTCTAGCAGAGGATGGAATGCTGGTGATCAGCCACCTCCGAGGAAAGATTACACCCTGTTCATGCATATAGAGACTGTGGGTAGCATTGCTGGTATCTCTGATAAGTCTATGGCTGGATATGGCACTGGAGGTAAGAACAATTCTAATAGTAATGAGAGTGTACACTTAAAAGTTTAGGTTACACTGTTATTGGTTTTCAATAGGTCTTGAATATGTTTCTTGACATAATTGTGCTCTCTGCACTGCTTAGTGTAAATCATGTACTACATGCAATAAGGTCTGCCAACAATAGTTGTGTTTTACTTACTAAACATTCACCTTAAGAGTTTCTAATTTGATGTCCAATAATTATTGTTATAAATTGGCAAGGAAGGCAGTTCTAAATAAAAGGTGCTAACTTTTGCACAACTTTGCTATTGTCGTATCATACTTCTGGTGGCTCTATCAGAAAAATCTACCAAAACTTCTGCTTGCTGTATATTTATTTATCCTTGTAAAATTCATTAATTATTCATGAGGGTGAAAACCAATCACAGCGCAGTATTGATATCACATGTACACAACTGTAAACCCCAATACAAATCAACTGTCTGAAAGCTCGGGGAGGGATTGAATAGGTAGCAGGGAAAGGCTGGGCTTGATGGATTATTAAACAGTAGAATTAACTTTTTATACAAATTCCTGCTCACCTAATTAGTATTCATTAACTTTTGATACAGATGAAATATTGCTTCAAAGAATGTCGTTTTACCTCATGTCACTTTTCTCCATTATGTTAAACGCCTTTTCTCCTTGTACGTTTCCCAAATGGCGATTAATGCCGCAAACAAGTAGGTACAGCGTCTTAGGAGGGTAGCGTTCCCCGGTTTGCTTCGCAACTTCACAAATGAATTTGCAGAGCCAGAAGTTTAAACTGTCGGCAGACATGTGCTCGAGTGGGACTGACAAGTCCTCGACATTGGTCGACTCAAGTCCGTTGCCTCCAGATGTTTCCAACTGCGCTTTTTTGTTCATTCTCGTATTCTGCCAGGCAGTTAAAACGTTCACCGCCCATTTTGTATTGTACTTGGTGTTTTTAGGTACGGTTTCAGACAATAACAAAATTCCTTCCTTTTCAGTTTTCGGTGGACGAAAACGAACTGTTGCCATACTGGCGATTTGGCAGTGACTGAAAATTTAGAATATTTCTATTATTGTCTCATGCACTGTCTCCTGTGGGACGTACAGCATTTTGGCATCCATATCACAAAACAATACTTTGCATTCAATTTATTGTTTTCCTTTCGCAAGTAGGTGAAAATATTTGCGTCCGATGTGTATGGCATTCTGGCATGCATGTCCAATGAACAAATCCCATAACAATACTTTGCATTCAATTTAATGTATTCATTTCCCAAGTAGGATAAAATATTCGCGTGAGATCTGTATGAACGTTTACAATGGCTCACCTATCGGCTCGCCATTGTAAACGCCCATACAGATCTCCCGCTCATATTTTATATACTACTTACTGATCAACTATTTTCTTCTGAGTTTAAATACCACAGTAATCCTATGTGGGGAACATTGGAAAATTGGAAGCTTTTATTGTCTTTGTTTATGACTGTTGTGATTGGTTGAAATGTTTTCACACAAAGGAAACTACCTTTGAAAATAGAATTTAATTACATTTTATTTCATAAACCTGCTTTCCATCAGTTGATAAATTCTTTGTCTGAAAACATAACCATTTCAACAGGGGGAAAGCGTATTGCCACAGAACAATATAAAATACTACTGTAACAGTTCTTACAGGTAGCTGGATCATTACTTAATGGCAAACATGAGTATGTACAGATACTTGCAGTCATTATAGTGAGAACAGATTTGGAGAGGAGTTGTATAGTGAAGAACATTTTCAAAGCTGTAAAGCAGCACGCCAGGTACCTAGAATTTCTGCTGATGGGAATTGTTTGATCTTTTCTAGGCTCCAGAGTTGAAGTTGCTGTTGTGGGTACAGCTCTACCAGTACTGCTATCTATATCACCCAGTCCTGTGTTCAAGTTTGGAGATTGTGCTGTTGGTGAACAAGTTGATGCCCTCTGCACTGTTAACAATGAATCTGCCAGTTTACCACTGATGTTTTCTCTCCATTCTACCGCACACTTCCATTTTTCTCCATCACAGGATTACATCAATCCTGGACAGTCAGTGGATGTGTTATTAACCTTCAGACCCAATCAGATGGGTATCTTCAAGCCTGTAGTTTCATTGGATGTTCTAGGAGGCATTGTAGAGCAGTTTTCATATGATGGTGGCGATCCCTCTGCTGTTCGGTACACATAGAATGTACACATTAATTTGTCCATTGTAACAGGTTGTAAAAAAGCACATTTTTTTCTAGGTTGCTTTCACAACAGCCATTCCAACCGGTGCAGTTAATTAGTTAAAAATTAAAACAATAATTTGATCTCTCACAGCACTGCAGTCAATAATTTGAATTTTCTCAAATTACTGAGCAATTTTCTCACTTGCCTATCTGACCAGGGTTCAAAGAATAGAATGATCAATGCACTAGTTTGACCACAATATTCACTAGCCCTCTACTAGCAACTCTAACAAAGGTGTATATTTACAATAATATTATTAATTTATTTCTTAACCTTTTTTTATAGAGTGTTGTTCTTGTCAAGAAATTACAGGTACTCTGCTGTTTTTCCTAATTGAATGTACATACTAAAATAAGGCTTTGCTTATAATAGGATGATACCAATTTATACAACTCCTATATATCTCCATGGCACTGGCACCAGGACAACCAATTATCTTAAAACACAGCCACCAGCTGGAGTGCCACAAATTGCACACCCAGATGATCGAGCAACCAGCATTCGACCAGCAAAGAAGGATGAAAATGTCAAGTTAGTTTCTATAGTGATCACTTTTACTAGTGTGTAATTATACTGTCCTTTTATTTCTAGCTGTAATGCTCAACTTGATTAATAGCTGCTAGTATTAGTTAATGTTTTGATTTCAGATAAAGATACTTGAGAAATTTTAGACTTCTCAGGATTCTATGTGATGCCATGAGTAGTGACACCATTAGTAATAGACTACTACATGTATTAATATTGAATATTAAGACTGTACAAAATGTTATGATTCCCAGGTTTTGAACACTTCTCATATAAAACTCTGAGAAATTCAGCACCATTACTGACTAGGAATATACATGTACACGTTGCAGTCTCAATTTGTTCCCTGGTTTAATTTCCTAAAACCATTCCATGTTGTTTTTCCAGAACATTATTCACTGGAATCGAGAGATATACATTTGTAGATCCAGATTATGCTTTTACTGATCAGGAGGAAAAACAAAGAGTGGAACATAAACAAAAGTATCTGGACTACATAGCGACATTGAGACAAAATAGACAGGCTGACAAGAAGAGAAGGTACAGCTGCTAATATATTTCAATTGAAGCCAGAAATCTCTTTCAGCAGCAGTATATAGGAAAGACAGTTCACGTTTGGGCAATTTCAAGTGATCAGAAAATATTTGTTTTGGTTCTTATATTACGTACTTTTCTCTTTTCAGTGATTTTCACCGATATAATAATGATACAGATTTAGGAATGAAAAGTGGCATAGGTTTAAAACCTCCAACAAGAGAACTTAGATCCCCAGAAACAGGTAACTTGAGCTTAGTTTCTACAGTAATCCTTTCATATCCAAGAGATCTTTGATCTTTTTATTTTTTCCTTACAACATCTTGGGATATGGTTGTTGCAGTGACCACTGAGTCTTTTGTCTGTACCCCAAATGGTCAGAACTTGCGTCAAATGAAAACTACGTCCTGACCTGGAGAAATAATGACTATTCTCTAATAACTTTGTTCTATTGACATGTCATTCTATTTTCTTTAGTGCATTGGTTTATTTAGTATCTTTCAGCCAAGTGACCATTCCACTTATCATTAGTCAGAGTAGTACACACATTCTTCAAGGGTGACCTTGCAATAAATGTTTCATTTTGCCAAGTCTCTTTTTCTGGCCTGGTCTTATGTCTTGCCTGATCCTGGGGAAATGCAGTATCAGTGCTCCTCAAAGTGATCCTCTTGCTACTGATAAATTATATGATGCAGTATGATGACAGATTCTGTATTGCAATCTAATTTTGATAATTGTTTGTTTGTCTATGCAGCTTTTTGCCCTGTTGGTGATGAAGTGAAGTTATTGAGTTCTTTGACACTTTCAGCAGACAAGTCTCTGACGCTATCAAAGCCAGTAAGTAAAATAAGATGTGAGTTCTGCTTAAAGGTAAAATGTGTGGAAAATTTGGTCACTAACATGTTGTTAAAATATGATTATAACTGACAAGTGTTTTCTAAATATAAATTATTGGAAACAGTGAATGTGTGTTACATATCTTGATCATGCATCGCAAGTAAGCATTTTATTGTTGTTAAACTATAAACAAGCTAATGATTCCCTTTTCATTTTGTTTTGTGCAGTTGAGTGATGGCTTGAATGCAGTACCCATGACAGAAAGGGAGAAGCGTGAATGTTCCTTAGTGTTGTCCCCTCAGCAGCTAAAACTTGTAGATATAGGTAATTCCAATTGAAATGTACACACCCATGTAATTATGCCTAGATAGCAAAAAAAAAACTACATGTATGTTGGCTGCCTTTAAGTTGCAACATGATTCAAACAACCTTCATTTTGCAGTGTCCACTAGCTTGTGTTTATGCAGTATATCAAAAGCGAATGACCCTGTTTGATTGCAATTTCAAAACACTGAGAAGGTGGTGGAAAATATGACACATAAGGGAGTATTTTTGATGAACTTTGCCAAATTATTTTCAGAAATGTGTTTAAACACAGTCATCTTTGTTTGCTACATCTTCTCAGTTATCAAAACTAAAACTATACATGTAAACTAAGAGATTAACAGGCAAAGAAAATGGTTCAAAATCTATTCTTAATAAGATTACTAGGTATTTTAATAGAGAGCTCTTTTCTGGGTTATTAACTGAGTTTGAAAAATTATTTCCCAAAACTAATACCTTCATGGCCTTCTCTTAGCAACACGTTTTTACTCAGTTTTGTGGGAATCAAAAGGAGAAGGAATTTAAAGTTTACTTGATGTGTCACTAACTCTGAGCCAATCTCAAAAAAAGAAGCCAAAGGTTAAAAACAGGCGGAATCTCAGCTTGACTACTCTTACTCCTTTGCTGGTTTTATTAGATACTTTGCCACTGAGACGAAGCACTAGCACAAGGAATCTCACCAGCTACATTGCCTAAATAAGCCAACGGCAACAGGGATGAAATTCCTTCGTGATGTTGGAATTTAAATTCTTAAACTCATTAAATTATGATGTTATTAGCCAATTGAAGTGCCTGTTTTTAGTCAGGTGCACGTAAACTGATCGAGACACTGATCAAGACTCTTTTTTGAATCTCTTACCTATTCAGTATAAAACTATGGTAGTACCTTTTATCATTAGCTTCTAGAGGATTAAAAGCTTCTGATCCATTTTCCCATAACGCTTGAAAGCACAATGTGGATAATCTTTCCCCATTCTTTTTAGCTACCTCCATCATGAATTTGGACAAACAGTAGTTCAGTGACAGAGCATCCATTTCTACAATATCTGCATTCAAGGCTTGAACCTTTTGTAGTTTGTAGTCCTTGAGAAGGACTATCTAAAACCACCACTTGTACCTCTCTTAACTTCTGCCATTTGGCAAAAATGTTCATAGCCCGGGGGGGGGGTACTTCCTTATAAGAGGCTAATGGGGATGTGCCGCTGGATGGGGTCGCATTTTCAAGACTGGACTGACTATAATGGGGTTACATTTTTAGTAGAGTTACTAGAATGGGGTCGCACATTTTCGAGATGTCTGGGATAAGAAAATTCTGGCAAGCAGGGAAGATACGCGGTTAAAAAATGGTGCGTGCTGTTTTTTAATATTTAACAGTCGTCTCGCATTGAATTCCGTCGGTTCAGGAAATCACAACTTAAACATTAATGACTTGCACAATAGTGCGGAACCCCTGGGTCCAGAACAAAGTCCAACAAATCATCCGTGCTACGGTATTTATTTTGCGGCTATTCTATCCTCCACTGAAGTTAACACAACCCGGAACACAACTTGGATCTTCTTTTGAATTAGCAAGCGTTTGATCGTAGATGAAAAGTAAAGTGTTCTACATTCAATTTAACAAACGTGTCAATTCATTTTCTATTAGGTAGAGGCATCAACAGAAAGTGACTAAGTTGGGATCGGGAAAAATTACATTTGCCCAAAAGTGACTAAGATGGGGTCTATAATTAGCCACAGAATAGACTATAATGGGGTAGGGGTTCTGAGTGGCCAGCGGCACATACCCAGCAAAAATTGACCCAAGTACCCCCCCCCCCCCC
>CM042749.1:232092-253769 GCA_022496165.2 Catalaphyllia jardinei | reverse complement strand
ACCCCCCCCCCCCCGGGGTTCATAGCCTACTTATTTTTATATTTAGTTGAAACTGGAACGGCATCGTTAACCGTGAAATCAATTTCTTGAGAAGATCAATTTGGCAGCCGAAAACGATGTGATTCTGACTCTCCCTCCATCACACCTATGTCAATTTGTGATAGTAATTAGACTTAGTGGAGTACAATTGAGGAAGTAATCGCACAAGTATTTTCAAAATTGGAGGAGCACGAAGTGCAAGGCTGATTTGAAATTGTAAGTATGATTACTCGCTGAATTGTATGACACAAGGTCCAATTACTACCGTAATTAATCTTATCTATAACAAATTTCGCAATTAAAGATGTCTTTTGAAAATTTGTTTTAATCGAAAAAGTCAGTAGTGCTTTTTGTAAGTTTTAAAAACTGAACCAAACATTGTGAAGGAAGCCATTAAAGCGCACATAATTGACATGAAAATCACATGGGTATCCAATTATAAAAAGTTCAAATCAGGGCACCTGCAATTGGACACCCACATGATCATGCGCTGATTATGTGACAAATAGGTGTGCGGAGAATCAATCATGATCATGCATTTTGAATGTTCATTCATTACAAATAAAGAAAATCACAGTACACTCATACTTCCCCAAAAAAAGTTTGAGAAGCTGTATCAAAAACTCGTGCTTTGTGCTTCATCGGGGGTTCCTCACACCTCAAAACAATAAAAGCACTCTGTGTCATGCTTTCATCTCCTTCTCGGTGTTTGGAACCCGTGATAAAGTATTCGAACTTGTTTTTGATATATTACTGCCAGTAAATGATTGATGAGCACTCCAGCCAAATGCATCCCAAAGCTGATTATTCTTCACAGCTGACTAAGCTGTGTCTCTAGTTAGTGATGTAATATACAAGAACATAGATTGGTCTAACCAATGCCTTTAATTTTCAGGCCCCTCTTTGATGGACTTTGGTCAAGTCTGTCTGCGATCTGTCAGCAGTAAAGACCTTATGATTGTTAACAACTTGAACAGTTTCATCCATGTTGTGGTTGAGGTGAGTGCAGTGTGTCTATTGTTGCACCTCATGCCTCTATGTTAGTTCAACATCGCCTTGTTTTCAATGGTGAATTTTTTGTTACATATTAAATTTGATTTTTTGATATCATATTATAGATTGATTGTCGAGAGCTTCGTCAAACATCTCCCTTGTCACAAGTGGTTCCACCCAACTCTGTGGCAAAGCTGGCTATGATGTTTGAGTCAAATGTAAGAGGAAGGTTTGAAAGGTAACAAATCTCTGATTAATGAATGCAAGGACTGACTCGTGAATGTTACAATCAGTTGGCAGTCACATTATAGTTGGCATTATGCTCAAAAAGCGTATGAATGTGCTTTAGAACAGAGCATAACGTAATGACAGATTCTTTTACACTTCACTAAACATTTTTCCTGTCAGATCAGCCTTTGTTGTCTGACCTACCTTAAATATTCTACTCAAATCTATGCTACTTTTGGTTATTTTTAGGAGTATAGACTACAGCATTAATGGTTATCATCAGCAGCACATTGTGGTCCTGGCAGAAGTTGTGTCTGTTGCTTTGGAGCTATCATATGATGAAGTTGTGCTTAGGTCCTCTCCTGGCCTCTTAGCTGATTCTGGTAAATGTCATAAGTTCATGTTGGAATCTGTTTTCTGTTTGGTATAATGCTAGTTGCTAGTGTGTATTGTACTAATTGTCTTAGTTTACATACAGTTTTGGACATATGTGCATGCGCATCGGATCTTGTGTGTTGAACTCACTTGTTGAAATAAAAAGTTGTTGTGTTTCCTGCCTTTATTCTCGCTGAATATTATCCATGCTGACTTGATACTAAAACACTAAGCAAAATTAGAAAACTGTCTAAAGGAAATATGCACACTGATTGGTTAAAAATGGTGTTTCTATTACTCAGTGGTGACACAGAACTAGCATGAGCTGTTGATGTACTGATGGCACGAGCAACGGGAATTTACATTTTGATAATCAAAGTTGACAAGTTGTTTTCCTTTTTCTTGTTGCGGTGTTCTCCATGTTTCTATCGAGTTATTGAAACGCTCGTGAAAGTTTGTGAGAACTCGAAACAACTGTGGAAACACTCGCGGCTCATGTTCTCACGACATTTCTTGTTCTCCCAAATTTCCACTTGTATTTCTATAACTCGATAAAAACATGCTACATGCTTTCTATTCCTTAAATAAAATGTAAACCTTTTGATAGTTTAAACCTCTCTCATCTGGCTAACTCCTAACACAACTGAAGAGTTTTGACATATTGACCAACATCCATGTTGGTGACTTGAATATATATTTGTTATAATCTGCTAGGTCTCCGAGGCTCTATCACACTGCTAAACAAAAGGAACTACCCTGCAGAATTTTCTTGGTCACCTGTTGTGGATGAAAAGGGAACAGCATTCTCCATTAGACCATCCATAGGTAGGAGAGACAAGAATGTACTTCCAGAGTATATAGAGATTGGGAAGTATTTGGTATCAAAAATGAACTGTGGTACAGTGTATGATCATGTAAAAATATATTTGCAAGTGAAGTATGACCCTCGCAGTAAATTTTCCAATTTAAGCAATTGGAAAGAAGAAGCCTGAAAAAAATCAGGGCTTCAACGGGATTCGAACCCATGACCTCCGCGATACCGGTGTGATGCTCTACCAACTGAGCTATGAAGCCACAGATTGGGAGCAAGGTCAATTTAATGAGTTCATGTCTCCCGTAAGGAGTGAAATGATGTAAAGTGTATATGAAATAATTCATATTTGAACTGCGGTTATATACATCTATAACCGCAGTTCAAATATGAATTATGTCATATACACTTTACATCATTTCACTCCTTACGGGAGATATGAACTCATTAAATTGACCTTGCTCCCAATCTGTGGCTTCATAGCTCAGTTGGTAGAGCATCACACCGGTATCGCGGAGGTCATGGGTTCGAATCCCGTTGAAGCCCTGATTTTTTTCAGGCTTCTTCTTTCCAATTGCTTAAATTGGAAAATTTACTGCGAGGATCATACTTCACTTGCATCTATAACCGCAGTTCAAATATGAATTATTTCATATACACTTTACATCAAAAATATATTTCTTAGATGAATTATGGCAAGAAGAGAAAAAAATTTGAACTAGTATCTTGATGAACCACCCACAAGTATGAACTAACAGTACAAAAAAAGATGATCATTCAGGTTAAAGAGCCAGGATTAAGAGTTTTTGATAGGCCCCACAAAGGAGACAAACTGACAGGAATCTTACTGTGTATGTCATTATAGGAACTGTTGATGCATTTACTAGCTTGGAATGTGAGGTTGTTTATGAACCAACATTTTCAGCCCCTGAGGAAACCGATTTCCTCGTTCATGTAACTGGAGGAAGTGATCTGAAGCTAAAATGCACAGCAAAGGTACAAGCTATATATCAATCATCCTTGGAGGGAATGCTGTTTATATATTTGAGACAATAAAAATGTTATTGTAGTTGTGGTTAAGTGTAGCAAGGTACTGGCAGTTTGGTTAAGTCCACAAAATAAACTTAACTCCAGGCTCCACCTTGTGTGGGAGACGCAGTTGCTCAATAATTAGTGTGCTCGACTCTGTTGCAAGTCGCCCAGGTTTGAGCCCTGGCTGGGGGCATTGTGTTGTGTTTTTGGACAAAACACTAACTCTCACAGTGCCTCTCTGGAGGGTTGTCCAATATAGCCAATCCATAAAGGGTTGCCAAACTGATGAGAGTTTTGTGATGGATCACGACGACCTGTCACCGTTCTCCACACTTATACCAAATAATGTTTTTGGCATCATTATTTTTGAATGAGGGTATTGTTACACTTCTTTCCCCTGTTTATTCGTCTTGTTTGCGGGTCGTCACAACCCATCCCAAACCGTCACCCCTTTTGATGACCCATTTCGAATCGGGTGTATTGGACATGTATGCAGGCTTTACCTTCTACAACAGACACCTACCCTAAGAAGGACGTAAATGTGTTTCCAGATACCCGTCTAGGCAGATGTATATGCTGAAGTAAAGGGTTGTTGAGAAGCCACATTAGCTACGAGTTAGCTTGAAGTATTGAGAGATTCATTGTATTCCACTCATTATTTGCCATTGCACAAGCCAATACACTGTACACTTGCTGAGGAAGTGATGAATTGTCAAAACTGAAAATGCGATCTTTAACTTTCAAATACTGTATTAATTTTTTTAGCTTGGCTCTGCCCACTGTGCGTTTATAGAGAGAAGGCTTCTGTTTGGTGCAGTACCTCTTCATTTAACTACAGGGAAGACAGTGTCCCTTAAAAACACCAGTCATAACCATGCTTACTTTGAGGTTTGTACTTGACTCATTGCACACAAGACTTAAACGAACATCCTTGTTCCCAAACAAATCGATTTCAGCTAATTTCTGGCTGCCAAAGTTGGTATGAATGCAAAGTCACCAATCAAACAATACTAACCAAACAAACTCTGCATGAGCAGGGCTAAAGAAAAATAATACAACAACAAAGCATGCAGGGGTTTCAATAAAATCCGGTTACTGGTGGTCTACCGCCACCTGTAGGACCTCTTACCGCCGTCTGTTTCGATTTCATTAATGAAAATAAAAATGATATTGATAAAAAAGCAAATTCAACAACAACAGCGACCACTGAAATTTTTAAATGCTACAAAAACAGCACGCTTTTTGATGCCCAGAAGGTTGGAAATCGCTTTTCCGAGCTTCTAGATTTCAAATTTTTCTGGGGGCATTACCCCCAGACCCCCATGAGGGGAAAGGGGCGGCAAGGCCATTTTACTGGTCACAGCCTCCTATTACACCTTCAGTGGCTGCTTATAACAAAAGAACCCTGAGGATGGCTTTTTGTCTAGACATTTTAGTGTTATTAAGAATGTTGTGGGAGTTACTTTACAACAATCAAATACTAGGCTCTTGATTGGTAATAAACCTCATTATTTTTCAGGTTATTGACACTCATCCTATCCCTGGAATGATCATCTCTCCTAAGGAAGGAGTTGTCCCAGTTGGGGGAACAACAGAACTTAAGGTAATGTTTAGGGAGCCCAAGGACATAGTTCACCTTTTAACTGAAAAGTCTGGGCATATCCATGACAAATTAATGGTTTGTAACATCTTCAAATATTGTGGTGTGCATCTTTAGGTACTCAACGTTTCCATACCAACTGTCGACAGAAATGTAACAAATTATAAATGACAAAAAGCATCACTTTTGGTCAGCACTACCTGATTGAAAGGTTGTTCATAAGCACCCCAGAAAGGGAAAGGTTTCGAAAAGGTAATCTAGCAAACAAATTGCTTTGCACATGCCGCAACACCGGCGTCTGTAGTCTGTGTTATATGATGTTCACTTGGAGCAAATAAGCTTAGTTTGGCTGGATTTTTACTAAGATCCTATCATTAAACCTTAAGCAATTATGTTATTACTTGCGTCTCACTTTTTGTTCAATTTCAGGTGGAGTTTACTCCTAACAGTATCCACAAGTTTGATACTCACATCCAGGTGAATGTGCGAGATTGGAGGATCATTTCACTGAGAGTGGGTGGTACAATAGAACCGCCCTGTGTTGACATTGATGTGGTAAGTGCAGTTGGGCTACTGACCAAGCTAGTCAAGTGGTAGACTTTAGGTGGAGCAATTTGTAGTGTCAGAAAAATCGTTTCAAATGATTCTCAGTTAAATCCCTGTAAATTGTTATCTGTACTTTCTTCACTAATGGTTTATAACTTACCTTTTTTCTTTAGTATCTATTTACTATTTGCCATTGTTGTTCTGCAGAGTTCATTTCAGTTTGGTGGAGTCCACTGTGGTGCTTTAGCGACTATCAAATTTCAACTAAGCAACAAGGTAAAAACATGAACAAGGTTTTCTCGAAGTTAAACTATGTGATAAGTATTAAATTCGAGAGTTCTTCGTTTTCAGACTCGTACTCAAGCAGACGTGGTTTTAGACCTGAGCAGATTCCTGGACTTTTCACTTAAATTCCTGGATACTAATCTTGATGGTACAAGCGAATGTTCTTATTATATCATATTCAAACTTTGTTGTTATGTAATGGTAACAATAGTGTTCTTGCTTCTCCTAGATGATCCAGTGGATGATGCTAACGGAGTTTATCACCTATCTTTAAGAGGTCAACAAATCATGGATTGTGCTCTGGAATTCCAGCCATCTGAGGTACAAACCAAAATCTTGGATTCTTTTAAACCAAGAGCTCACCTTAATGCACTGTTTGTGTCCTATTACCTCTTTTCCCGGGAGAAAGAAGATAGAAGATGAGCCTGTCCTACTTGAAAAACTGGATCTATTGTGATTATTTGAAGTGTTTTTTTATTTTCTAGGTTGCATCCTATGATTTTGTCATCCCTGTCAGCATCAATCACACGGTGGCTCCTACTCCAGCGCCGTCAACCTTCCCTCCTACACCTGCCCCCTCGCACATGAACTGGACCATCTCTGAACTTATTACTCCTGTACCCTCTTTGATGGGTGTGGCTACTCCCAGCCGTCACGTGGTGGCAACTGCCTTGCGTCCCCCTCTGCAGTTGTCGCACTCTGTACTTGAGTTTCACCTTCCATCTGGTTATTTTGAACTTGGTATTGAGTCTGGGGCTGGACGGGCGCAGGCGAGTGTGTGTTGTGTTGTTTTAACAGTCATTTAATTATGATCTATAGGGCTAACTGGGAAAGTTTGAACTCAAACGTTCGCAGAAGTTACCTATCATCAGGACGAATTTGTATTGAATATGGTATTACTCGTTCTTCAAAAACCATATCCTCTTTTTCTCCTTGATGAAGAGCATGTGTCAATGATAAGTTGTGGTTAACTTGCAGGGCTGTTTGTTTGTAAACAACAGCGATCAACCTTTGACTTGGACTCTACACACCAAGGCTGCAGGAGCTTTGATGGAGGATGGCACGTTTAAATTCCTTCACAGGACCGGCTCGCCTTTCACGCCGTCCTCAGCAGGAAAGAAGAGTGTCATTCCTGACATCACTCTGGACAGCGGAGAGACATTTCATCTGGGAGTACTGTTTACTCCACGTAAGATAATTTGAGGTGTCTTTGTTAAATAGTTAGTGCTACTTGAATCACAGTTAGCCACTTAACCACCAGAACTCATGACACACAGTTTAATAGCTTCCAATTAGAGTCATGTCAAGGTGTGTTCATTCTTGTTACTACTCTGATAAGTGGTATGATTAAACCTTCCTGCATATCTCTATAGGAAGCCCAGGTCTGTTTGTGGTACATGTTCCTGTGATACTGAATGGTAACAGAGATATTCCATACCGTACCCTGACCCTCAAAGGGGAACTACTCGCGCCCAGCCTGAAATTTGATCCAGAATGTCTTCGGCTGACGCCTGTTCCTCTTAACACTCAATTGTCCGTTAATTTCAACGTGATTGCGAAGGGGTACAGAAGGTAGGTAAACAGCATTAGACGCTTTATACCTACATAACATGTACGCTCTTGATCATCGCTTCAATATTTTATGTAAAATGTTGCTTATTGCTTCCCCTAAGTAAGTTTTTTGGGCGACGGTGAGTTTTGCGTTTCTCAAAACTTGGCAAATCAAGAACTTAGTTTTGTCTCGCTTTTTTTTCCCTAATCTAAAAAGGAAATAGTTAGTGGCTTTGATGTATTCATAAGGTGTGTCAAGAATCGACATTGAATATACCAGCTGTGAAATCCAAGATATTTAGTTTTAAGAACTCTCCCAAACAGAATAAGGCTGCGGAATTGCCAGATGTCAAGAATAGTGCTTAAAGAGGCAGTGTCGCAAGGATTTTGCAGTTTTAGGTCAATTCTGTGCTAAAATCATTACTTTGAGGCTTTCCTCATAAACAAAATGCTTCTGTAAAGCTACGACGAAGATATCAAATGAATTTTATCAGAGAGGGCTAACCATAACGAATTTCTTGAGGTTTTTTTGAAGACGTAGCATCAAATCTTGAAAACATTGGCGAATTTTTTTCAAGTTTCAATCCATTTCCATCCTTGCCATCCGTAGCGACAGGCGACAGGAAACAGTTTCAGTACCTTCAAATAGTCTTTAATAACAAAACTAGACCATTATTTTTGGAATTCGATTGATGCGAAGACACTTAGCTTTTTATAAAGTTACCAAATAGGGTGACACTGCTTGTTTAATTTATCCACTTTTGCTTTGAAATTTTTCTCTTTGTTTTGTTTTTTTGTAGTAAGAGATAAATGTTCTCAGTGCTCTAATTGGCTCCTTGGGCCAGTGGAATTCAAAAAGCTGGTCCGCTTTGTCCGAGCCACAAAGCTTTAGTTTTGGATGGGGTTAATCTCAGACCCGAAGCATCACCGAAGTCACTAAACACTTGCCTAGTGCTTTCAACAGATTCGCAGCTGGTACACAAAAGTGAGGTGTCGTCAGCGAACTGGCTTATATTGAGTTCTTTTTTTGTTCAAATCTGTATACCTTGCATTTCTTTGTCTTAGTTTATCTTGCATGTCAAGATTTCGAATGCAGAATAAATAGATAAAGAGACAGGGGGCAACATTGTCTCGCGCCTCTTGACAGTTTGAAAGGGTTGGTACAGACGGCATTATTCATAACGATGCTCTCCGGATTGGTGTAAAGAGGTGATATCCACCGTTCAATACTGTCCAAGAATGAAATAGAGCAAGCGTCTTTTAAATAAACCGCTCCCGTTCAATGGTATCAAATGTCTTTTTGAAGTCAAGTTGCAGGAGTATCTCAGGAGGACGAGTATCCCAGGAATGTTTGGGTTTGGTTTGCTCTGGGATGTCGTCAATTAACCTGATATTTTGGCCGATATATCTTCCCTTTATGAATCCAGTCTTGTCCGGATTAATAAAGCGTTCTAGTACCCTTTCTAATCTTTTAGCTATTACTTTCGACGGGATTTTGTAGTCCAAGTTTAGTAGAGTAATCGAGCGCTAAGGGCTGCATTGTAGCAATTAAGTCGAAAAACAATTGTAGAACTCCCAGGTAAAACTGTCCTCACCTGGCGACTTTCCGATGGAAAAGGTTTTTCAAACTTCTTTGCATTCCTCCAGAGTAATTTCACCTTCTAGCTCCTCTTGTTCCAAGTCCTGCAGCTTTGGTATTTCCCAGTTGAGGACAAAATTTAGAAGTAAGAAGTCTCTATAAGATTTTTCGATTTCTTTCATTATTTCGTCGGCTTTGTGTAGATGTTTTCCGTTTAAGAGTTCTACTGAATTCTATTACTTTTTTCTGATGTAATTTCTCTTTTCTAGATTAAAGAAATGTTTCGTTGGTTTCTCAACCCTCTCTCGTTTAGTACATTTTTTCTAGTTCCTCTAGACAGATTTGTAAATCCGATTCTTGTGTTGTGTTAATGGGATAAAAACTAATAAAAAAATGAACTTGTTTTTTTTCAGGCTCAGTTACGTGACAAATACGCTATATGCACTAGCAAAAACTTTCGGACGACTCTAAGCTCAGGCAAAAAAGTGTACGAAAATAATTGCCTCCGAAATATTAACTGTACAGTATTAACTTTTATATAGCACCAAATCTCTGAGTTTCCTTTATAATGCGAATTCTAGTTTAGAAACGGCTTGACAGACGTAATGGCTTGATAGAATTTGTTATTTTCTCGTTAGTGTATTTGCAAAATCGAAACCCAATAAAGCCTTTAATAAAACCTTGAGGGTGCAGTAAAACCATCATTTTTTACAGATGTTATTTGGTCTAATTTCAGCAGTGTCCGAAATTTTCGTCCGAAATTTGTCCGAAGTGATCTTGAAAGCGTCCGAAAATTGCTTAATGACCCTTTGCATAAATGGCACCTAAATTTGAATAACAATACTTGGTACATCCTTAGCCTCACATTCATGTTTCAAGACAAAGGAATTTTCACATGAATGTGAGGCTAAGGATGTACCAAGTATTGTTATTCAAATTTAGGCGCCATTTATGCAAGGTACCAAAATGGGACCCAGCTACGCCAATCTTTTCGTAGGCTACATTGAACACCAATTTTTCAATCGATACAACGGCCCCAAACCTGACCTCTACCGTCGCTACATTGACGACTGTGTCGGCGCCACTTCCTCCACCAGAGAGGAACTCAATCAATTTATAACTGCTGTTAACTCGTTTCATCCGGCTCTTAAATATACCTGGGAAATTTCCGATACTTTAGCTTTTCTAGATATTAAGGTTTTTGTCGAAGGCAACGGTTTATGCACCAGTGTGCACTACAAACCCACAGATTCTCATAGTTATTTGTTGTATTCATCTTCACATCCATCACATGTCAAGAATTCCATTCCTTATTCTCAATTTCTTAGACTTCGTCGCCTTTGTAGTGAAGACTCTGATTTTTCCTTAAAATCAGAAGAAATGTGCGAGTTTTTCGACAAACGTGGCTATCCTGCCTCTGTTGTTGAAGCAGGCCATCATCGCGCCCAACAAATTGATCGGCAGTCAGCACTACAAACGTCTCAGAAGGAGAATAACAATAGAATTCTATTCACTCTCACATTTCACCCTCACAACCACGCAGTTAAATCCATCATTCTAAAAAACTTTAAATTACTTCAAAATGATCCGATACTGGCAGAATCTTTTCGCAACCGCCATTAATTTCATTCAAACGCAACAAAAACATAGGTAACTTTTTAGTCAGAAGTGCTTTTCAAACGAGTGAACAACCCGGTACTTTTAAATGTGCACGCGCACGATGCAAAACATGTCCTTTCATTTGCAACGTTGAAACATTGTCGGGACCCAAGCGATCCATTAAGATCACTGATCATTTTACCTGTACCTCAGCCAATGTCATCTACTGTATAACTTGCACCCTTTGCAAAAAGTTATATATCGGCGAAACAGGTAGACGACTAGGCGACCGATTTCGAGAACATCATCGCGACGTAGAGAAAGACGACAAAAACTCATCTAAACCGGTCGCTAGACACTTTAATCTGCCGAATCATTCTACGCAACATATGACAGTCTGCGGCCTCTCCCTACATCAAGGAAGCACAGAAAGCCGCAAAACTCTAGAACAAAAATTTATTTTTCAAATCGGCACTCTTAATCCTCACGGTATCAACGAACGTTTTTCATTTAACTAATTTATTCTGTTTTTCACGTTGCCAGGCACCAACCAATAGCGTAGCTCCATATTTCTGTATATAAACCACACACAACCCACAATTCCTCGATTCGCTCCGACGAAGGGCTAGCGCTCGAAACGTCAGCTTCTGAATCTCTTTACGGTGGCTAATTCACATTGTCAACTTATTTATGCAAAGGGTCTATTACAGTAAGTGATTGTTGCTTTCTTTAGAGCATCAGTGTTAGATTGTGAAGTCCCAGAGGTGGAACTAGAAGACGGCAGCGTGCAGTCGGTGTTGGAAGTGTCTTTTCCTGATGGACAGTCAATTCAG
This sequence comes from Catalaphyllia jardinei, assembly GCA_022496165.2. Lineage (NCBI taxonomy): Eukaryota > Metazoa > Cnidaria > Anthozoa > Scleractinia > Caryophylliidae > Catalaphyllia > Catalaphyllia jardinei. Next base: position 242,298 of record CM042749.1, on the reverse strand, counting down.
CCATGCTGTATTAACGATGATAAAGATGAAGCTAGCGTGATTCCTTGCACTGTGACATTCCAGTCATCCAGTCCAGTAACCTTCACCACAGCTATCGTCTTCACAGATGGAAAGGAAAAGTATGTTTTACTAACTATCATTCAGTTTTCCATATTCTTTGACACTATCAGGAGAACACGTGTAATTATGTCCTCCACATTTTATTGAACACGCAGATTGTTTGGCTTGCTAAGCATTCTGAGTTGTCATTTGAAGTGAGACCATGCCAAGAGTATCAACAGCCTTCATTGCTGATCTTCGCTCTGTTTTGGTTGAATTGTCTCCTAGCAGTCTCCCCTCCCCCGTCACTGACTTACTCCCTGTAGCATTACGGAACTCTACTTAAATTCACAGAGTGCATTTAAACGATCAGTATTTGGCGATTATTTTCTTACTTCACTTTTGGATTGCTGGTGATTTTTATGACTTACTATCACCCTTACGGTTTCTCTGCAGATCGCTGTGAAGTCAATTTATAAGTTGAAGCTTTTGGCTGCCTGGTAAAGGTTTCGCAAGAACCTGTCAAGGGCTTCTAGATCCATTTCTGTCGCGATATTCATGACCTTGTTGTGTTTCATTGTAGGTACGAACTGCCCATAACTGCCACCGCTGACAATTGTTTGTTGTCGTGTTATCCCTTCCTGGCCGCACACCAAACAGACTTCCACATCATCTGTGAACAACAAGAAATATCAATTCGAAATAAAGAAAGTGACGCCAAAGACTATCCCCCTGGGGAGCCTGTGTTCATGCCATGCGTAACCCCCAACCGTCCTCCCACAATAGCTTCCACTAGCGCAACTAGCACGAGCTTTGGAATCAGCACCTCAACATATCCTGAGTCTAGTAATGAGGCTACATCCTCCACCTACCCCTCCACGCCCCATCATGGGGACTCGCAGCATGGGGGCCCTGCTCGAGGGGTCTCTGATGGATCTGAAACAAATGGGACCTTTGTTTTGGGACCTGGAGTTGAAAGTGATGAAAGAAAGTTCATAAGAAAAGTCGTTACTGCCGTGCAGAGGTGAGAGAGGCTGTGTTTGTTTTTAGGTTTATTCGATAAATCAGCCTTATATATACACGTAACGCCAAGGAGCCGGAGAACTTTAAACGTTATGCTTAATTGTATTTCTATTACAAGCAAAAAATACGAACAAAATGAATACTGACGGATTAACACTAACTTGGAGTTCTACAGTTATGATGTTATCTTGGTTTTGTCCCTCTTGATCGCGTACAGGTACTTCTCATCACAGGCCTGGTCTGGTGGACCCTACCCAATAGCGATACCTCAGACCTTACGATCAGCTCTCCAAGACACAAGTGATCCCCAGACGGGTGGTACAGGGGCTGCAAGGACCTCTAACTGGGATAACAATTCCAAAAAAGAATTGAGATCAGTGTTTGATCTTGTCGGTCATCTGTGTGGTCGCTCAGTGCCAGGAATTCCACTAGCCTCCACTCTCCCAACATGTCCTGTTGACCGTGTGCATCAGATTCACTGGATGTACTCTACACTGCTTACTTTCTTGAGGTATGCGGTGCATTTACCATGGGTGGGTGGGGGGAACAGTTTACAATCTTCTTAATTCATCAAGCCAACAGTCAAACTCAGTTACTCCTTCAGTTTCACGCTTGTTACTGTTGTTCTATATTCTGTCCCGTCAAACTATCTGCCTGAATTCTGTTCACGTCGTCTTTCAAGTACAGTTTCTGCTTAGTCTCGTGGAATCTTAGGGTTCGTTCAGGTCATACGCAGTCTCTTTTCTGAACCTGCCTCACGCGCGCGAGGGGGGAAATAATGGGTATACTTGGTATGACAGGACCTGCTTTATCTATGAATTAGTCCGCATACTGATAGTCTGTTCTTTGTGTGTCTAACCAACAGAACACAAGGTGCAATGATGTCCCATGTCAAACCAGAATACTTATTAGATTATGCTGATTATCGCCGATGGCAGAAAATCCATCGAAAACTCACAGAAACGAATGAAGAACACTCTCTAAGTGATAGCGGCGCTAGCAAATTTGAATTAGCTCAATTTGAAGCAATCTCAGCTCAGGCGTGGATTCACATCCTGTGTCAGCTGATCAAGGTACTTCACTAGCGTGCCTGTGGCTGTAGTCAGTTATTAAATCAGATCTCATTACTTCACAAGACGTGATATTTTCCCATGTCTCTTCTTAAACCCGCTTACTGTATCTTGTCTCCCACATGAGGTTAACAAGCTCCGCACACACGATACATATATTCCTTCACCAGACTTAATGCTTATCCATAACTCATTGTAGGTTTTGATACTGAGCGCATCAACCGGCGGTATAATTTTAAAGAGCTTCAGTCAACTAGTGTATAGGAATGTTTCTTAACCTGATGTCACACTTATCCATATCCTACCGTAGGTCTTGATACTGAGTCGTATCACCCCACATCACTTTAAAAAGCTTCAGTTTCCCAATAAGAGCGTTCATTTGGCAGACGTAAATCCCGATCCGCTGACAAGCAATGTTTATAGCGTGGGAGAGCGGATCTTGTTAGCATGGATCAATCATCACTATAATATTCAGAGGAACACCAACTGGCCTGCTGCTATTGGCGGTGAGATATTTGTCAAATACCTTTGTATTTACATACCTCTCAAATGCTGCCCTGAGTATCTTCCAATCAGATGCGTAACGCAGATCCATAAAATATATATTTTTTTTTCTGTAACGTTTCTGTAAACGGTTTCGTGAATTCGTCAGTTCGTGTTGTGATTGGTTCCCCGAGACCTCAATGTGGTTTTATACATACGGAATGCATGAAATCGCACTCCTCAACCTTGACTCATCATCTGCTCCATTACCTATTTCCAAAGTCTCTTTACGTGACACGATATGTTTTGAATTTAACCTGTGTCAATAACCCTATTGTAGGTTCCAGCCCTCCATGTCGATGGATTGTGAACTTTGATGTTGATTTTATGGATGGACTGGTACTAGCTGCACTTGTGAGTGCGCATGTCCCATTTGTTGTAAGTAACACGGAAACCTCTGTGTACTTATATCATCTAATTTAATCATGTGTATGCGCCCTGATACACTTTGTTACTCATTCAGGATCTCTGTAGGGTGAAAGAGACCAGCGATTAGAGACGAGTTCTTAGAGCGCTTTTCAATCGAATATCATAAATCCCAAACCAACCCATTACTTACCTATTAAACTTCTTAGCTAATACCAAACTATAGCAAAACCAAAGTAGTTACCTGATAACTTCAAACCGCTGTAAGGCACGACTACCCCCTGTAAAGATATTGAGTCTTTGTGACAAATACTTTGCCACTGACGGCTCTTGCTTTGGTTTTAGTTACTTCGGGCCACATATATTAGTTCCACAAACTATTTGAGTCTCCCAGGCTTCACGCAATTGACACTGTATTTTAACTCGTGTTTCTCTATTTCTAATAACAAATCTGTAAGGGTAACTTATTTTTGTCATTAATACCAAATTGACTTAACTAAATAAAACTGACTTTGGGACGTGTTTCTGACCTGCTAGTGCCGGCATATCTTTCACTCGTCTAACGCAGCTTGCTGTCGTTTTGCGTTCAACTCCCTTTATTTGCAGATTTCAACTCATCTATACTCCATGTACACTCGTCCCAGTAAAGCCGAGCAGTGCCTTCATAATGTGCTCAAAGTTGTTGAAGCTCTCAGACATATAGGCTTGGACTATGACATCCAGGTCAGTTAATATCAGTCAATTCATGATGAACACAACGGAGACATGAAACACAATTGTTACGATTTATTGACTACATAGCAGACAACACATTTTACTTGTTTTACTGAAGTGTTGGCATTTGTTGAATTCGGACAAACAGCAGCCACAAACTAATTAGATATAGAAGAAACTAGATAATGATCTCATCAAAAGAAAGCTGAGAACGTGATTACTCTCTGAAGTTATTGTACAAGTGAAGTACTCTTTATGTTGTAGTATTAGTTTTATGACTGCTTTTGCATTGTTTCTCTCTTGGTGCCAGCCAACAGACCTGACGGAACCGAACCCAATCACAATTCTCCTGTTATGCATTCATCTGTATGAGCGGCTGCCTCACTACTTGCCACGCGCAACTGTTGCGTTTGAAGGTCCGCTACACGACACGGTGACAAAACATGTAAGTTTGTTTTTTTTGTTGCATGTTGCAATCAGATGGAAGTGAACTTCGCATTATTATTTTACGACACTTTATCACTTTATCACTGCTCATGACACTGTATTGCTCTGTATCAAAGACAAGTTTTCTATCTTCAGGTTCGACTTCAGAATCCTAGTACCAAGCCGCTAGTGTATCAAGTTCTTTTGGCGGGAAGAGATGCTGCCGACTTTCGACTTCCAGTGGGAGACACAATACAGGTTGATTGAGTGGGTGAATGAACTCACGAAAATATGACTGCCTGGGAGATTTGCCTGCACTGAGTTTCAAAAATCAACATTTTTTTGTTGCTGACTCTAATGAATTACATTATTGTGAAAAGAAAAGGAGTTGCCTTGCAGAAATAGACGGCTTTGTTCTTGTTATTTCCAGACGCTGCTTAGGTTCCAGCAGTGATTGTGTCTTTGGTTTTAGTAAAGGTTCATATATTGATGTAAGTTTGTATTCTTTTTGTTTCTAGGTTCCGCCTAAGGGACACCTTCAGATGCCAGTAGAGTTCAAGAGCCGTTTTCTCAGACCATGTAGTGGAACATTAGTTCTTGTTGGGAAACGGGAAGGCAGTCCGTGTGGAAACACTCTTGTATTTTCCTTAGATACTTGCATCACTAACATTGTTCCTGTGGTAAGAAAAGATATGTTACCCGCAAATTAATTGACGACAGTGCCGTGTGAAATCGATTGCTATACAGTTATCGTCTAAGAGTCATTGACATCTGGAGTAATTGCCCCTAAGAGAGGTTCAATTTACTTTACTGTGGAAAGTAATTGCCCTGTTCTGTGGTATTGTGTTACTATTTCACCACTTTATCATCCAATCAGAAGTAAAATCAAAACCAAATCATTTCTTGCACGCGTTTTTTCCCCGCGCTTAGCTCTGAGTTTTGATTGGTTCACAGGATTGTCTGTATAACTTGTGATTGGTCAGAATGATTGCTCTGGTTTTGCAACACTCAGTTGCTGTATCACAAAAAAATATGACAATGCACCGTCAAACTGAAATTCAACCAAATTAAAGATTATTTAAACTTGCCTTTCTATAACATACTTAGAAGGTCCAGTAACAGTGAAACCTTGAAGTTACAATGCAGTTTTAAAAATCATTCATAAATTTCTTTAAGGCAACAATTAAAAGCGAGTCAGCATGCTACGAACTTCAGAAGGTGAATTTTGACGTCACTAATCCTTTCCCGCTGACTGGAGAGTTCCGTATCGTGTTGGTAGAAGCTCGGAATTCTTTTCCAGGCTCCTCGCCGCCGAAAGCAAAGCTCTCCAAATCCAACAAGAATTTAAAGAAAGTGGAGTCAAGAACAGATCACGGGTAAGGAGTCTTACATCACTGATGGTTTGATGTTTTTACTCGGCACATTTCGAATATAATAATGTTAAAAATAGAAACAGGGGGAAAAAGCTGGGGCCTTTTGTGGAAAAAGTTGGAGAAAGAAAAAAAAAATTTGTAGATCTTCTTTAATCCGCGAAAGTTATCACCTCTGTGGCTGCATTGAATTTATGATACTGCTAATAGTAATGGAAGAAAGAAAGATTTGTACATGCACTTGTAGTTATTTTTTTATATTACTGACTGTTTTGTTTATCTCAGGCAAATGAACAAATCACCGAGAAGAGACTTTCCACCCAAAATTGAACAACAAAAGACCGAGTCAGTAACAGGTAACTTCATATTGACTGTGCGAGAGGGCCGCACCCTTGAAAAAGTATTTCATAACCTTTTGAAGTTATTTGCTTCCAACTAGTGGAGGGTGCCTGTGTGACGTAAATGCCTCAGAACGCACAAACAGTTAAGTTCCATGCGTTCCTTATCTTAATATCCCGCTTACTCAAACAAGCTCAATGTTAAAATAATTATTTATATGGCATCTTTCTAGGTATTTGTACTTCCTCTATTCTAGGATATGTTTTGCGATTTTTCAACCATTGATAAATGGTTGCTTGTTTATTTGCTTTTGCCTGTCGTTGCTGTGTTGCGGTTATCAGCTCTATCATCATTTGAAAATGACTCTCTGTACACTTAAGCCTCCTACGCAGACATTCTTTAGGCTCGCCACACCCCCCCCCCCCCACAAACCACGTTCGTGCGGGGGTGAGGGGGGGAGGAAGATTGCCTGACGATCCCAAAGAATGTCTGCGTAGGAGGCTTTGTACACTTTGGTCGATTTTAGCTTTGTGTATATTCTTTAGTTCCTCCAGGTCCTATGCTAAGCGCCTTCTGGTGTCCTTCCAGCACAATTCATCTTGAGGCCAACAGCACAGGAAAAGTGGAAATCCAGTTTTTACCATTTGATGTTGGTCATAGGCAATGCTCGATTCTGTTTATAAACGATAAGATTGGCGAGTTTCTCTATTGCATTGAAGCAAACGCCACCCTCCCCCTCCCCTCCCCGATGCCAGTTGCGGAGTCCCCCCATAGCATACGGATTAGCAGTGCTGCAGCAGCCAGGAGCGGTAGGGGGGCGTTCGGCGGTGATGAGAGAGTAGTGTACTGGAAATGTGAACATAACGAGTCATTTACGGAAGAATTGTACATTCCGCTCGTAAATGATGCAAGGGAGAATGCTCTGGGTGAGTGTACGGAATAATTTGCGTGATTTTATCTTTTTCTGTTACGATTGAATTTTGATTTAGTTGGTTTTCCCTTTCATTTTATTCCAAGCAATCGCCGCTCAACAGCGCATGTCAGAGAAGGAGCTACAACGCCGAAAGCTGACAGGTACGCTGGCCAGTTGTACCGTCACAGCAAGCGTGACTGCGCTGGGTCTAGGAGGGGATAAATTCCTGCACCCTGCTGACACCAACACTAAGAGGGACTTTGAAAAAGCGGTCACGACTTTCCAAACAGAATTAAGCTCTAAGTTCTTTCAGGCTCCTTCTCAAGTCATCATCCCAGCAAGTATCAGCGGAAAGAACGGTAAGTCAATGTCTCTTTGTTCAAAGTTGGCATTTTTTCCAGTTCATCTTGAATTTTGCTTATCACTCCTACGATTACAGACCAAAGAACACTCTAGTCAGTCCCATTACCACTTTTAGCATCCTTATCGTTATTGTTATCAACTCTTTTGCTTGAGAAAACAAAGGTGTGCAGGAACCCTGTAAGGGCATTTTGGTAAGTGCCACCACAGTTACGCTTTTTTTGACACATTAATAAATAGCTTTGTACTATGTCAGGAGAATTTTTCAAATTTTAAATGCTTAGATTATGCATGTTTTTTAGAGGGCTAACATTTTCAAACAAAGTAAAGGGATATCTAAGAACGTTTGGAATTTCACTGTGAAAATTTCTTTTGTTAATTCTCATTGTAGTCGAGTCGATCTCTGCCGCAGTCAAGTCCAGGCCACTGCGTAATACAGTTCCATTACCAGTGCTTTTCCAGCCCAAAGGACCTGGACATTACCCGTGTCAAATTACTCTAAAATCTGCGTATGACATAAGAGTGTATCAGCTGGAATGTACTGTGTGTCCTGAGGGCTCAGTACTAGAGCTGGAGTTCATCACACCAACACATCAGTCAGTAACGCAGGATATACCTGTGGTAAATATCAGCGATATTCTTGTGTGTAGACAGAAAGCACAACGAACATTGTTTAAAGACAAATCTTTTACATTCTAATTACTCATACGAGAAAACCAGACATAACGTAATACGTACCTATTCAACATTGCTTAGCTGACAAACATTCATAACATAATCAAGGATCTCTCTGCAGCTAGCCATGTGTTTATACAATATTACAATATAGATAGGACCCATCGAGCGCTCTGATTGGTCAAAACCCCATGTTTTATCAGAGTATAAAGCATAGAAGAAGCGTGTTTTATTGTTTTGCACTTGTGAATTCTATATCATAAAGCAAATGAAGAAGCCTGAGCCGTGTATTACACTGTGTGCATTACAATGTGTATTACACTCGAGAAATGTAGAAAACACTCGCCTGCAGCTCGTGTTTTCTACATTTCCTTCGTGTTCTCAAATACCCGTCGTGTTTTATCACATTGTAATACGGCTTAGGTTTCTTTATTTATTAATAAATTGACCTTTTGGGAACCAATGGTTTTTGATAACATATATACACTGAACCTACTAATCAAGTGAATACAGAACCATGATACAATGAGATGAAATGAAGAGCCGGCCTAATTGGTTGAAAACTATTATAATGCTTATCAATACATAAAAAATAAAAAAGCTTCTTAATATTTATTTTATTGTGCAGATCAACCAGACTAATCAGGACTGGAATTTGGCGGCAACTTTAGAGGGGGAGGGATTTTATGGTCCACCTGTTATGGTTGCAAAATCTCACCTCACTACCAACTACCCCCTGATGTTTAAACCTTGTTACGAGGGACCAGTGGAGGTAAGAGATTTGTTTACTTCATTCCTGTCTTAACGTAAGAAATGTGGGAGTATGGCTATCATACGAATCTCCGGCCAGTGAACAGTCATGCCACGAAACTTTGTAACATTTACTGACCCATCAGGAAAAACTTGCTTGACAAGGAAAAGCACTGAGTCTCTGATGGACACCTGTATCACCAGTAGGCTCGACTATGGTAAAAGCCTACACTATGATCTACCAAATTATTTATTTCAAAAATTACAACGCGTCTAGGAGACATGCACTCTGCTGATTAACAATGCACCTAGCTGACAGTAAGATTCTGCTACTGTGATCCATCAAGCCACCCAGTCATTGTAATCTGAGTCAGAACAAAAACGGTGTCATTCTCTGCCACCATTCGTAACAACATTCAGTGGCAGAGTGAGTATGTATGAGACATGTGGGCCTTTTTTAAATCTTAACTGAAAACCTTTCTTCAGTTCTGCTTTTGCTTATGCATTTCACAAGCATTTAGTCAGTCAATTTATTAGTTTTAAGTTTATGTATGTTTTGATTTGTGTTAGGTGCATTTGTTTGTTTTATAGAGAATGCGCAATATGAATTATGTTTTATTATTTATGCTGCACCTTTGTTGGTTGTTTCTCAGGGTAAGCTGGTGCTGACAAACACCTTAGATGGCACAGAGCAGGTTTACAGGCTTCTAGGAACAGGACAAAAACCGCTTCCTCTAGATCACATCTTGATAGAGTGTCCGGCCAAACAAAGGTCAGCAATCTACTATTTTACTTTCAGTCCGGACAACCATTTACGTGTTTAGATTGCCAAGTGACGTTTGCAAACCTGGCTTTGTCACGTGCAGAGCGCTCTGACCAATCATGTTAACAAGCCACCAATCTTTAGCCAGCGTAACATCCGCCTTCCTCCTAAGTCTTTTTTTCTTTCTGGGCGTTGACATGTACGCGAGCGAGTGGTTCAAAAAGAAAAAAATGTAACTCGGCGAATACTGAACGGAAGTCGAAAATTCAAAGTTCCTTAGAAAGCTTAAATTGTGTACTGAGAGGTTTAGCAATCTTCTCTGATGCGTCGATGACAGAAAGAGAGCAGTAAATTTCTGCGAAATTCCAGTTGTCTATGTAATTAAATTCACCCGGTGACATTCACGCAAGCGAGTAGTTGCGGAGTAAAAACTTTTTCTCAGGGAATACTGAAAAGATTTCGAAAATTCAAAGTTGAAGCGTTTGATTTTGTGGATCAAATCACTTATATATCTTACCGAAAAATTGCAGTTTAGCGTTTCCCTGGTGTTGACGAACGGTTCGTCGTTGCTTGTACGACTAAACGCTGGACGTGACATGTGCTTCGGAAAATTACGTTGGCTATTCGCGTGAAAATTCACTTCACACGACCCATGCCACGGACCTTGAACTCAACACCAGGGCCTTTGCTCCGCTGTTTCCTCACATAACATTCATTCCAGTTGGAAGAACAAAGGAATGCTAAGAATGTGCCCAAATTTTGCTTCAAGTCGGCTCTAGCGCTGTACCCTTACGTATACACACACCCGTACGTATACACACACCCTTACGTATACACACACCCGTACGTATACAC
>CM042749.1:222912-232082 GCA_022496165.2 Catalaphyllia jardinei | reverse complement strand
TACACACACCCGTACGTATACACACACCCTTACGTATACACACACCCGTACGCATGCACACACCCTTCAAGATTAGTCTGCGGGCTCGCTTTTGCTCGCCCGCAATAATAAAGAACAACTGGAATGCCTGAAAATAATACTGAAGGATTTTTTGTTTTGTTTTTTGTCGACAGTGCTACTTACACTCTGAGAGTTCCGAATGTAACGAAAAGTAAACTAACCTTCCAGGTAAGTAGAATGAGGAGCGTACACCTATAGAATCACAACGTGCGTGGTAATACTTTTAGAAAACGTTTTGAATTAAGCATTCGTCTTGAACTCAACGGTCCCAAATAGCATCTTGCTAGTTTTCGAGACCCGGCGGAAAAATGTGTTTTATAGACTGTGGCTCACACGGGTGGTGTGCAAGCGGAGTCTTTTACTCTGGAACTTACACGTACGATTTCACTCAAAACCAGCATGAACGTGTTACATATGTCAAATACACACTAGTTTTTGTTGATATGATCGTTATTTTCAGACACAGTTACATATATATATCCTTATTTAATGTGAAATGTATTGTTAGGTCAAGACCGACCTTGATATCGTAAGTGGTCCATCGTCGGTCACAGTCCTCTCCGGAAAGACTGCCGAGCACGTGATCACTATTTCACCCTGGAAACGAGGCACGTCCACTGGAATTATTTCTTTGGAATCCTCCGCTGAGCCGTCAGACAGGTCTGACGCGCTAAGGTAAGCGCATAGAATGTTAGATTCGACACAGTTGTCAGTTTATTGATATCATATAATACTCGGATTAAAAATGGTCGGAAAATTTTAGCCTTACTGATATCATAATCATATCCATCCTTGCTTCCAGATAATGTTTTAAAGGCTCTCTCTACACTAATGCGTTTTCATTGCGCATCAGCCTTTTCGAGTGTTCGCGTGGACAGGTAAAACGCCACAGAAACGTCACTGTATACACAAAGCTTTTACGAACCAGAACGCATCGTTTTAAAAAAACGCATTAGTGTAAGCGAGACCTTAAGTTCTTCAAAATCAAGTATTGTTTGGTGAACTATCATCCAGCCATGCTTTTGTCTTTTCAAAGGCATGCTCTGTACTTGAATTCATCCCAGTTGTTGAGAGTTATCTGGCACAGTGGCTTTGTGCTGTTCACAGGTTTGATCTATTTGCAGAGTTGAAGGCTATGACGAAAATTTGAATAGCACAAAGTCCCCTACCAACGATACTCAAGCTCGTTTGTCCCAGGAGCTGACAAGTGATCTCAGACGTCAACCTTACCGTTTGTGGTACACGATAGAAGTTCAGTCTTCAGCACCCAAACCTGAGAGGACCCTGGAGGTAACATGTGCAGCACATTCGGTAGTCGCAGTCGATATAGCAGTGACTAACCCTACCCGAGAGAGAATTGTTATGGACGTACTAATTGATGGCGTGGCTTTGTCTGGTGAGCCCACAATCACTCTGCACCCTCGACAGCAAATTATATATCAAGTCAGATTTGCCCCGACGGTGATCGGCGAATATACTGGCAGGTTAGTAGTAATAGGTTGTTCTTCTTAGATTTTAGCAGTTTCGCTCCCGTTATAAAGTGGTGTTTTAGTAAAGTATTGTTTGAACTTGTTAGCTTATCTGCTGTGTTGTCGTTACTGTTTTTAGTGTGATTTTCCAGCATGAATCAGTGGGAGAGTTTTGGTATGATCTCGTGCTCAAGGCAACCACTCCTCAACCTTCACATCTTCCCTCGGTTCACTGCGAGATTGGCAAGTAAGTTATGCTCTGTGGCGTTGTTAGAAATTTGTTTGTTCATTGGTCGTTATGGTACATTGAATTGTTTATTCTTTTTAGGTCCACTTATCAGATGATTCGCCTTCACAATCCAACAGACGAGTCACTCGTTCTCATTCTTCATTGCTCAAACCCAGCTAACTTCAGTTTGGAGTTGGACAATACTAAACAGATTCTCTTACCATCAGCTGGTTTGCTAGAAATTCCACTTAAATTTACGCCATCTGCTATTGGACAACTGCATTCTGCCGAAATTTCCTTCCAATGCCCTCAGGTAATTTGCATGTCCTGTTGTGTGTGTTTTCAGCAACTAAAGGGTAATAAACATTTCCTCAAATGGTTTTTTTTCTTCCAGAGTAAGTTAACTTGACACCGGCATTGATAAAGGATTTCTGTAGAAGTGGACTTTGGCTGATTTCTAATTATTATTTTTTAAATGTTGTTCAGCTCGGTAACTGGGTTTTCCTTGCGGCTGGTACCGGGGTGATGCCAGGATCAGTAGATCCTATCAATATCTATTCACAGCTCGGAAGTAACTCTTCAGTTATAATTCCGTTTAAAAACCCCACTGAGCGTCAAGTGATCGTGGATGTGGTTATGAAGGAGCGCCTGTTGTCTCGGAGTGGTAAGTCATCCGTTAACTGTAGACACCCGGTTTAGAAAGAAATCCCAGCCTTGACTTAACGGCTTAATGTTTGTTCTGTTGCTTATAATTTATCATGAACAGTTCAGTGACCTTCAGTGTCGTTTTTGGAAAGAGGTCGACATAAAACGTCCAAGATAACTTGACTTGTTCCAGTTATTCTCGAGATTGTTTTCATAGCACGCTTTCATGACAGAGAATAAGGACTTTTTGCTAGGTTTATAAGCAGTTGCTTAGAAAAACTTATAACTAAGGAAGAAAGACAAATGAAACTGACTAGATTTATATTTTTACGACGTTTCGAAGTCATCGTAACTCCATTATCAAGTGATAAATAATTAGAAGTGCTAGAGTTTAAATAGATGGAAAGCATAATTTGCATACTGAGTGTTGCTAAGAATGTTATACAAATAACTTTGCCTTGACCGAGTCGCTTTGGACATTAAGAGAGGGTGACAATTCCCTAATGTATAGCATTTCATAAATTAAACAGTCATGTTTAGTCTTGCATTTTCGTAAGACTGTAAAGTGCTGATTGATATTATCAGGCAAACAATCGTGTTTATTATTGAAATGTTTCTTGATGCTGGACGAATTAAGTTTATGTTCCTCACAACGTTCGTGTCGGTGCCTCATCGTAAAGCTAGGTTTTTTAAACAGCAAATTTTATTTTAAACTTGGGCGATTTTTTTCCTAGGCTCCTTGTTAACAACCTTACGCTGCAGTGACAGCCAACCTAAAGATTCGGTATTCTGTCTCCTGCTTAAACGCGCTAAGAGTATCCTCTTGGAGCCAGCTGCTACTCTAGATATCCCGATCTCCTTTGCGCCCGACACCATGCAGCTTCATGAGGCCACAGTCACTGTGACTGTTCATAGAGACACGGAGGACACGTGGGATGGAAACTATCCAAGCATGATGAGCACGCGCATGGTGAATGATCTTCACTGGATCTATCCCGTCAGGGGTATCCCAGAGTCTCATCCTATAAAAGACTCTCTGGCTCCTTGTATCGAGTGTAAGGCTCGGAGTCGAGTGGAGGAGAGAGTGGAGGTAACGCTGACCGGTCTGGCTCCCAATGCCGGCTCAGGTTTTGGGAGGTACCCTAGCGTTACTCCCATTAATATTTTAGGGCGACATTTACCTGGAGAAATGGAATATGGAGTGGACTACTTGAACGTGCCAGAAGAGTTTAGGTAATTTTACGTGTATTGTTTTAAAGTTATTATTATATCTCTTAGTTAGTACGCGCGCTGTGATTGGTCAATTTTGCGGACCGTACTTTCCTGTACGGCCCGCTAACTTTGAAAATTTCTTTTTCCGCGTGCCCGATTAACCTCAGAGATGTAACAAGTATCTTACTAACTTCGTTTTCTCGGTCCGTACTGTAAGTTACGGATCCTCGTTTTTTCCCGTCAATTTATGGCCCGCGCGCTTCGCGCTTGAGCCATAAGCGAACGGGAAAAAACTCGGTTCGTAACTCACAGTACAGCCCTCGAACTCGGTTAGTAAGAGGTATGTATTTTGAAAAATCTGAGAGAATACTGTTAAGTGATAGCATAGGGGTTCAGTAGCCTGTGTAGCAAGCGTTCCCGTACGAAGGGCATTTTGCACATTCAGGCAGCACGCAAATTGAGGCGAGAGCAAAAAAAAATTGACGTGTACTGCCTCGTTGACCCTCCAATTTGCCCATGGCCGGGATGTGGAAAACGCTCTTTGTTCGGTAATGCTTGCTAGGCAGGCTATGATGCATTTGCTTAAAGGGGAGTTAATAAATAGAGACAAACTGATGGCGGCAGCCAGAGGCGCCTTTACAAGCGGAGGTTCGATCTCACCCAGTAGAAGAATTGTAAACCACCATGAAACTATCAGTGATATGTACGGTATATCAATACATGCATTATATTTTATAAAAACTGTCGGTGAACTCAGAAAGCTGTTGCTAATTTAGAAAGGTGCCATTCCCTCCCCTGTAGGTACGAACTTATTTACGACGACGCAGAATGCCAGTCATGTCTTGAACGATCCCTGGGGGTGAGTCTGTTGAGAAAGATCAAGAATCAAGTGTCAGGAGTGGTGATTCTTCTGTTTAATTTCGTCTTTTCACCATTCAAGCCATTTAGGTAAGTGGAAAAAGCACTCGTGCTTCTCCTCTGTTATCTTTAACACAATTTTATGAACACTGCTGGGCAAGATTCAAGATTCTTTATTTTGCGCTATTTAAATCACTAGCTGAGGTTAATATAGGAATAAAAAGGAGAAAATAAAAAAAAAGAGATTTACATATTGTACGAAAAAAAGGAGAGGTACGTAGTGACCATAGTAGCAAATGCTTTTGAGTAAAACTGCCGGTCTCTAATCAGTTTCCAGTTCAATACTTTGGTTATCTGAAGCCAAAAACAGTTGTAGTAGATTCTGACTGTCGCTAATTGAACTTTTTTTTGTTTGTTCGTTTAGCCACAAGACTCAGTTAATGATATCGGCGGCCTCTGGTGGAGTTTGGAGATTTCCTCTAAGAGTGTTAGCCACTGAACCAGAAGTGGACGATACGATCACGATCGAGTCTGTTGGACTGAACAAAGAATCTGTTGTTGGCTTCAGGATGACAAGTCAGATGAGGTAATAAAGTCAGCATTCCACATGAGATACCTTGAGAGACACGGCGGGACCAATTTCAATAGCTAGCGAGCGACTCAAATACGTTTTGAAGTTGTATCGCAGTCATTAAATGAAATCTGGTTTTTCTTTCTCTCTTCCAGACACACTCTGTCATTTGAAGCATTTTTTGCTCCCAATTCTGACCAGGAGTTTACAGTCACTCCTACATCCGGGGAACTAACTCCGACAGGTACCGAAGGAACACTTATTAGGGTGGCGTACAAGCCCCAAATATACGGCAAGACCCACAAGGCTAAACTGGTGGTTCAGGTAAGGGCTTTGTTTTCTGACCCAAGAAGGTCAAATAGTTTGCGATTACGTCCTCAAAAGGCGTGGCAGGCGTGCTGTTCTGTCATTTGTTACCTGCTTTCGTTTCACTTACCAATCCTGATAACTGTCTGGAGCACGGAGAAATTCAATTGATCACATGACAACCAAACATCATCCCATGTTCTTCACTCAAATGATCAACCATAATAGATGAAAATATGTCTTTAATCCGCCGCTTTAATAAGCTACAATAGCGGCATGTTACTCAGGGTGCTCGGGGAGAACCTGACCAAAGCATTTTTTTAAAGAATCACATTTTTACTTGAATGTTTTTGTCCACAGACCTCAGACGTGCAGTGGACGTATGACATCATAGGCACAACCGCTGACTATAGCCCGCCGAACATGCGGTCGAAAATTGTCTCCACTAGCGCCCACTCCTCACGCCGAGCTGTGAAACAAAAGAAAAACTACATACTCGATAACTTGAAGCTGCAAAGCACGGCAGTATCGTCTCCATACAAGGGTGTTAGACTGGTGTCGCGTTCAGCCAGATAAACACATTCAAGTTTGCACCTTGTGAAGTAGCTTTCTTAAAATGAATTGTAAATTGTTAGTAACACATGTATCATATGTACATACAGTTTCCAAATCTGGCATTTTATTTTGATTTGTGACGTATTCTCAAAACGTCGTCTGTTCGTTTTTGGTGCAGAATATTTCATTTTGCGTTAGAATTTTACGCGAATATATCACAGGAGTTTAAAATAAACGCGTTTGTTGAACTGGCCATGGTGTCGTCACTTCTTTTTATCTATATATTATTCCCTTTGGTGTAAAGACGACTTCCCGGAAGTGAAATTTTTCGTCAGTTGTAATAACAGTTGTCACGCGTATTGTAGCATTCTGCTCTTATGCTATAATAACGTACCTATCACAATTTGTAATATTTCGAGCTGTCGTAAATCGTATTAACAGCCTGCTCCTGGCTTGTAAATGTTATCTCTCCTGTTACTGATTCAACTTGAAAAGGGTTGACGCTCAGATACCTCTCCAATTAAGGACTTTCGCGCCCAAATACTTCTCACGTACAGATTTTTTTAAAAACTTTGACTGCAGTTAGAAAATGATAAGATTAGATTAAAAACGTAAAAAGATCGGGGGTCACCGAACTCGTTTTGAAGATAAGGCATAGCATTTCTAGGATTTCCAGTCATTCGAGGCGATTCTGGCCGGATTCATTACTGTCGGCATATATTTAAGTTGAAGAATCACATCTAAGTTATGTGTGTTTAACACGGCATGTATAGGCCTATTTGATGGATCTTTGCTATATGTCATTAAATCAGCTAAAATTAGCCTTAAAAACTACAACTTCTAAGTCGCGTTTACCTGTATAAAGGAACCAATTCGACCCTATTTGAATAGTATATGAGAAATGATTAAAACTTCCCACGTAAAATACAATCAAAAACATTTGTTTCCTGCTCCGGAAACATAATAAAAGTTAAAAAAAAAGTTTTTACAAACTCGGAGCTAAAAGTTAAAACTTATGAAATATTTCGTCCGTTTGTTCAACCGGACTTCATCAGTCAATGATATGAATGTTAAAAAGATTAATTTTAAAAAGGGGTTTTAACGCCTCTTGGGGGTTAGAATTGTGTCATAGATAGCTGCTAATTCGTAACCATTGTCTCTGTTTAACGCCGGTTTCGTAAGTTTAATTTGAATAGCTTCTTTTATCCTGCGTTTGAAGGTGTTAACTTCGGTTGATAGTACTTTTGTCTTATTTGGGTCCACCGAGTGGCCCTCCAGGCGACAATGCTCGTAAATAGCTGATGAACTTCTTGATTGGTGTTCTTTCACTCTGATTTCCAGAGAGAGGGCCGTTTCGCCAACGTACTCCTTGTTACACTTCTCACAATGGATCTGGTACACAGTACCGCATTTCTTGAGATTGACAGTTGTGTCCTTGACACGTACCAATTGTGATCTTAGAGAACTGACGGGCTTATGAATAAGTGTAACCTCGTGTGACTTGAAAGCTCTTTGCAGGCGTTCCGAGATTCCTTTGATGTATGGCGTTGATGCATAGATTTTCTTCTCATTTTGAGGCTCTTCGGTATCTTCTATTGTAGATTTTGGATGTGGTATTGTTAGCATCCATTCTGGATAGTTATTCATTTTTAGAGCTTGCTTGACGTGCTGTGTTTCTCTAGTTCTGTTTCTGTTTCTCTAGTTTTTTTAACTTTTATTCCCACGTAAAGATTTTTTTGTCTTTTAGTATAGTGGAACGAATCAGAAAAGGAAGTGATCTGCCGAAAAAATAGTGGGGGTCACCGAGCATCCTACAAAAATATTCGCACATCAAGTTGACGCAAAGGTCATCAGCTCTACATCTTGTTGAGTTTTCCACTTTGTGCGCGCGCTTGAAAATGACGTGCACGCGCGTGGCCAATGAATAGCGTGCGCACTAAAAATGCGCAGTAGCAATGGGGGCGAACGTCCTTAAGTCCGAGAAGTATTTTGCTTTGTATCTTGAGTCCGTCACCTAACAATTGTTCCATGCGGGAATTTTGAAAATCAATTTTTGGAAAGAATTGACTATTTCGCGGTTGTCTGCTCAGTGAGCTGGCCTTTCACTGGCAGAGATTGCGGAGGTGACCTTGTGTGGATACAAAGCCCAAGGCTTCAGTTTGCATTTGGATGAGAAAAGCAGAGAGGCTTATATCAAAGCAAGGTAGCCTCCCAGCCTCACTTGCATTCATGGGCCAGGTGACTGAGCACACAACTGTAAAAATTTTGCCTCAGTCATTAGCATAAGGTGACTGAAGAAACCTTTCCCTGTTTTAAATACTTTGTTCATGTGAAAAGTCGATTTTGAGAAAAATTCCGGTACTTCCTATTGAGAAATTTCTATCTCTTGTACTAAGAATGCGATGTTGCAACACTTCATTATTCAATTTTCGTCCAATTATCTGTTCACTGATCGCTGATGGAGGTTAATTAAAAACAAAAGAAAAGTTTAATTTTTTAGCTCTAAAAGTAGTCGCGATCGCTTACGGGAGGTGCACGCTTATAAGAGGTTTCAAATATAGTGGTTTGACTTAGGAAATTTTGGTATTTTGGAAACCTGGTCCCTGAGGACAGGTGGTCGCAATCGGAGGTTCGACTATATTTTCTAAGTTGTAGTGGTGGGACGATTTCACTCCTTCACTCCTTCAGGCCTTCCGACTGCCAGGCTTCCTACATTGGTGAGACTGGCAGAAACCTTAACACGAGACTGACTGAACACAAACGAGCCACGAGAAATGGTGATGTCAATAACCACATTGCTGTGCATCATCAACTGACAAGCCACAACATTGACTGGGACTCTGCTCAATGCTTAACCTACAGTACAAACTATTTGCAACGACTGACTCAGGAAAGCTGGTACACTAACTTAGAACAAACGCCCCTGAACAGATGCCAACAAGTACCGGCACCTTACAAACGACTTACCAACGACAAACACGAAACCGACAAACGGACTTCTAATAGACCGGGGGGCGAACTTTTAAGAATTCAGGACGTTTAGCTTTTAATTCACTGCCAAGTAAAATCAAAGAGGCAAGTTCTCTAGCAATTTTTAAACGCCTCCTTAAGGGACATTTTATCTGATTTTTTTTTCTTTTTTTTCCTTCCTGTAATTTTAGCAAATTCTACTTAACTTTGTAATTTTATTGTAAATGTGTATATGTAAGTCTTATTGAACCCAGGGCCCCTAAGGATACCAGCCTTGCAGCTGATTGGGCTACCC
>CM042749.1:205599-215599 GCA_022496165.2 Catalaphyllia jardinei | reverse complement strand
TGCAGCCGGCCCCGAACTGTTACAAGAATGTAAAACACAATTACTTGGTAAGGTGCCTTGTTTGTTTTAATTATCAGACAACTTACTGAGGAGAAGATGGATTATTGGGCTTGATTGCAATAACCAATTGACAAATTTCCAAAATCTTTTAAGGGCTTGTTGGTGGTTGTTACGGGCACCCCATTACCAGAAATTTTCACGATAAGTTTATTTTACAGTTTTAGGTTTTATACATATTTGCAACACTTAGGGTGCTTACCCTTTGTCAGAATAAACCGGTTGGGACAAGCGTTGAATAATGGCAAGGGTGTTTCCAAAATCAGCAAACTATCAGAGCGAAATGGCAACTCAATTTCCCATAATTGTTTTTGGCTGATGAGAGACTGGAAACTGGAAAGTTTAGCAAATGGTAAGGAAGTTTCTGAAGGTAGTCCACAATTTCTGAATGGAATTCCGTAAAATTACCTTACCGTTTGACTTCAAACCGAAATTTCCGGATTTTCTGGCCAAATAGTGAGCACCCTTAAATTCCGCAATTTTGCTCAAAATTTTGTTTTTGAATAACTTTAAACTTGGTGCTTTTAAATAACATGCAGTTCATTTCCTTGGAACATGTCCTTTAATTAAGTAAACTGACTTTATCAAGGTTACAAATATAACACCAAAAGTAATTGATTTTCGCATCATGTTATGTTCATGACACTTTTTGTTCGTATCACTTTAATTTTGCAATTTTTTGTATCATGAAACTTGTGAAATTAATTTGTCATGAAAATTCTATGTATTAATAAGATAATAGCCCTGCTTATCATGCTTCCAGCAGCCTATTTATGCCAGTTGCCTTAAAGTTGAGTGTAAAGCCCTGGGTAGCCTGTATAGCAAGCATTTCCATGGGGTTCAGGAATGATTAAAAGAGGGGGGTGGGGAGGGGAAGGAAGGAAATGCTTGCTGACTAACCCCTGGATTTTGAAAACCACCCACTTGGCCTCTCATACCTGAGGGTGTACACTGAGATTTCATGCTGTTATTGGCCATTATGATCTAACCAATAAGAGAATGTATGTTTTTTATTGGTGGGGTTGGGTCAGGGTCGCGGCCCTCCCACTTCCCAGATTGGATTAATGCATAACCCTTCACAAATACCTAAACAAAAGCATCTAACCCTCCCCCCCCCCCCCACCTCCTCCAAGACTAAAATAACCGGAAGTGAAAATAACTGACAGGAAGTGTTGCTCACATAACCGCGTCTGCACACAAAGCAGTTAATTGCGTGGCATGTGATTGCACGCTGAAAACTTGAAAATGGGCAAAGATGTGCGAGGAATAGAAAGAGGGAAATGTGCTTGTGGTAAATGTGAGGATTTCATGAGGTCAGATGGAGCAACTTGTGGCTATTGTGGCTGTTCGCTGACTTGCCATTTTAAAAAGGATGCCCGCTACTCCTCTGACTCTGTTGGTGGTACATCGGGTGCAGGAACAAGTGAAAGTGCGAGTCCAGAAGAGTGGAAAGTTGAAGACCTGTGGTGGTTCCCGAACCCAAAGGGTGAATATACTGAATTCTCAAATATTATTCTGCCAAAATTCTACCTGTCCTTTTGGACTACTTGTCCCTACAAGGAACGCATTTGCCGCTGTTATACCAGAACCCTGTGCGGAAACATTACCCCCATCAAAATATGGATGAAAGAGGGCATGGATCAAGACAGACAATTACGTCAGTTAGGACAAGATAGGTTTTGTCAATAATATTTCGAAACCTGACATGTATAAAATAATTTAGATTAATTTTACTGGTAGCTTTGCTTTTATATTTAAGTTTTAGGTTTCTAAACACTTTGCGTGTCTGTTAACAAATAAGAGTCAACTAACTGACATGAAATAGTTTTTTCCTTGCCAAATAACTGACCCTTCCCCAGATGCGTGTAAAACAGGTTTGACCCCCCCCAATTTGTAAAATATTTACTAATGACCCTCCCCTCCAAAGCCCCAGCCCATCACCCCCCAATAATAAACATGCCTTCCCTAAGATCTTCACCCTTCTGTAGCAGAAGTGAACTTTGAACAAAAACATTCAAACTTTATTGTGTCAAATTATGTATAAAACAACAAGCGTTCAGTGGGAATGGAGAAACTTCGATGAATCCAAGCAATCAATGCAAGCTTTGTGATCACAATTTAAATTTTAGATTTGTAGTACAACTTCACCCTTTCAGTCCTTTCTTTTTATACAGATTGAAAAGATTTTCTGTAGAAATATAGCTTGATTTTAAATGATTTAAAATCAAGCTATATTTCTACACAAAATCTTTTCAATCTGTATAAAAAGAAAGGACTGAAAGGGTGAAGTTGTACTACAAATCTGCCAGAAAGTCGGAATTAATGTGGTAAAATGATCTAAAATGAGACAAGTATTCAAGTCGCACTTGTAGTCCTGATGCTCACAAGATTTGAAATCTTGGATCATTGTATTCATTCATCCAGGATTCGAAACAAGGTTTTACAAGGTGGTTTATTAAATTAAGCGCACGCTCATGTGACACCATGTATCACATGCATCCTTTACCGGTTATTTATAGACAGCAGAGTTTGAAACTATTGCTACGTATACCGAAGTGATTTAATGCCTGTCAAGTGCTGATTAATACTGATGTCTGGCAGGCAATGGTAGCACTTGCTAGTTAGTCTCAGAAAAACTGTAGTAAGCTACATGAAGGTGACATTCTTCCTGCAGTGTGTGCAAATTCAGGACTTGGAAGTGCATTTGTTGGATCAAAGTGCTTCAGTGGTGTGCAGTTATAATAATTATTACTGGTTATGAGCCATTTGTTTTGTTAAACACTGTTACGATAGAACACCAGGGTCTGTGACCATCTCCTGAACAAGCTACAGTGGTCCTTTCTGGAACAACGTTGAAAGGAAACCAGACTAACCAGATTCTTAAATATTTTAAACCCCAGAGAATAACTAAACAGTACCATCCCATGAAATTCACATATTAAACTCCTGCAAGCAATACTTGCAAATTCAGTTTTTATGTGAGAACCATACCTGAACTCACTTGAAGTAATAGACCAACTGAGTGTTGAAGCATTTATGGCCAGTCTCGTCTCTTTTCTTATTTTAAGAGTGATTTAGTTACATTTAGTTCCTTTTTTTTTTCTCTTTCACATCCGTGGTGATGGGCAAATCCCTTTCAATGCAGAGCGTATGAAATTGTTGTTCTTGGATAGTATTTCTACCTGTCATCTGTAGTCGTGATAAATAAGTGTAGCAGTTTACTGCTGATACAGTCATCTTTTTGTAGTTTAGGCTTGTTAGTTTCCTAAACATATTTTTGTTCATCATTCAATTCCTGGGGTGGGAAACATTTTGTTGACTGGGAAGATAAATTATGTTATAATTCAACAAATTATCATGTAGTGCTCATATACAGTCATATATGTTCAGGAATGCCCATGTTCTCTATTTGTTTGTACTTAGGGGACATTCTTTGGTACAGAGTATGTCAAGGATAGAGTGATATCCTCTAAGGCACAGCATAAACATGGCTTATTTAAGCTGTCTGTCTCTTGTGCTAGCACTTAGACAAGACAAGTGTAAAAAAGGATATAACATTAAATGTTTTTGCTCTTGTAGGTTGTAGGACTGGAGAAGCTAAACTATCAAAAGGCTACAATCTGCCAGCAAGGTAGGTGAAAATAATTATTCACATCACTAGTTTGATTATTGCAATATTGTGGATGTTGCGTTGGCTGTTGGCTGTAACAGAGAGTTGCATATTAAAGAATAATGCATGTGTGATTTTTGTCTGTATTTGCAGATATGTGATTCATACTGTTGGTCCTCGATACAACATCAAATATAAGACTGCAGCAGAAAGTGCTCTGTACTCTTCTTACAGGAGTGTTATGAAGATTGTAAGGTGTGTTACATCACCCAATGTTTCAGTCATGTTGGCTTTTATTATTATTGGAAATTATATGACTTTTTTGTACAGCTGACTTCATAAAATGAGGCAAACTTTCTGTGAAAGAGTTCATAGATTGACATATTCACTGCAATACTCTTCATGCTTTAAGGATATACCTAGCTGATTGATCTGTTTAAAATGACCTGTACATTTTTTTTTTTTAGGGAGTCACGAATCGCATCAGTTGGTCTGTGTGTAATAAACACATCAAGACGAGGGTACCCCCCTGAGGATGGTGCTCACATTGCTTTGCGTATGTAATTTACATAATTTTAGATGCAGCAATTTTAGTAAATTAAAATGATGGGCCAAAACGATCACTGGGCACCACTTTTTTCTTTTGTCCTTTCACATTTCATGGCTTCGCACCACATAACAGAATTTAACTGATAACAGTTCCTGCTAATAAAATCATACAATTCTAGTTTTATCAGTACCTGTGTTTGCATTAATAGCACAAACAGTTTTTTCCATTTTTGTATCCTCTTTTAACAGGCACCATCCGACGATTTCTAGAAAAGTTTGCAGATATTGAACTTGTTGTTTTTGCTGTTGAAAATGCTGATGAGGTAATGGGCAGTGGAGGTATTTCATTCTTAGTCAAGTAATAGCTATTAGTACAATCAGGGGTATTAAATTTGACTAATATTTAATTGTTTTTAGGCCATTTACAGGAAGGTCATGCCTCTCTACTTTCCCAGAAACAAGGAGGAGGAGGAGTTTGCACTGAATGAACTCCCTGATGATATTGGTGAGATGAAATTCTCAGTCTGCTTTGTATGTGTTGTAGTGTGGAGTGTGGCTGTGTTCTCATGGGAAGAACATTTCAAACTAAATGTAAACCAGTCGTGGCTCTCTCGATTGATGAAATTTTCACTCAGACTATTTGCAAAAACTCTGTTAACCTGAGGAATGTTTACCCTGTCTCACAATCACTTTGTTACAATAACAATAACAATAGTAATAGTAATAATAATAATAATTTTTAATTAGCTCTTATTAACCGAGCAGGAGGTCTGTATGGGAGAATCTTGACCGAGGTTGTAAGTACAGACCGAATGCAGTGAGCTCTGTACACACGACCAAGGTCAAGATTCTCCCATACAGACCGACTTAGCTCAGTTAATAAGATGTTTATTATAAGGCTAAGACAAGAACAATTTAATTTGTTTACAGCGGTTATCAGTCACACGCGCCCTACAACGATTTTTTTCCATTTCGAAAACTATGTTTTGGTGGACGTCAATCAAATGTATCCATGACAATAACAGCGTGCGGAGTTTCCAAAACCATTTTTATTTCAGTGTCAATTCTCGGAGTGTATCCGAGTTGCTCTAGTCTTTCATCTTTACTTGACTCGTCGATAAACAGAAACTGAGAAGTAAGACTTATAAAATTGTTTGAAGCGTCTTCTCGTTCGTCTTGTTCACAGGCAATGTTTTGAAGCTGCAATTCTGGTACTCCAGCCACGCTCGAAACTCGTCAGGATAGATCTCTGCATGGATTTTGTTTTAGCAAGGCGAATGACTAGAATTTCTGCGGCAAAAATAATATGCATCTATAACAAGCTGATTAAAAAGTCAATTCCACATAAAGCGAATCATTTCAGAGGCCAACTTTTTCAGCTAACTTGTATCTTTCGTTTCTTTGACTTTCTCTTTGGCAGATCACTTACGGCTCCAGTTTTGTTTCGTACGCCGCCTTCTTCACAAACGTTTCCCTTGCAGAAAGTGTTTCTGCCATGCAATTCAAAGACAAACCACATTTTCTCTTGACAATAGCCCTCCATATCAGCGAAATTGCAAATTACTTTGTCGTAATAACTGAGCATTTATTACTGATCAAACGACGATCAAACATGGCTGGGAAACTGACACGACTATTGTCATGGATACATTTGATTGACGGCCACCGAAACTTAGTTTTTGAAATGGCAAAAAATTGTTGTAGGGCACGCATGACTGATAGCCGCTGTAATTTAACCGGTTTGTACTGACGTTTTGCTTGCGAACGGCGACAAGTGGAATTTAATTCTTCGCAGGTTTGCTTGTCCTAGCTCTTTACTTTTTTTTCTCATCAGCTTTTTCGCACTTACAGAAATAAATATTTTTAGATGAAAACAGTCAATGATTTTGCATTTTAGTTTGCAACTTTTTCACTTCAAACATTGAGTAGCGTAGCAGTGTACTCTTGTTGGCAGAATGAAGGCCGTTTCTTGGCGTTTTCGAAGTGCCTGTGAAGAGGATTTAGATAAAGTTTTGAACGACTAGTAGATTTATACTAAAACAATTAGATTATTCGCTCTCGATTTCTATGCGTGATAGAAATCTCGAGCTCATAATCTAATTGTTAAATATAAACTTTATAGAGTACTTTTCATACAAACTTGAATCTTACTCATATCTGCTAAAAATTAAAAAGTACTGAATAAAAACTTTTTCAAACTTCAAACCCAGCTGTTTGTTTGAAGTTTGAAGAGCTTGGTTGGAAAATTACATTAACAGTAAAAATATAATTATCATTCACCTAATCTGTTTTGACTTGATACAACGCCATTGTTGTAATTTGATATATGTGCAAATAATGTAACTGTGAAAATAAAGTAACTGAACGCTGATGAGGAACGTGATGGTAATGCCACTAAAGAACATGAACCAAGTGATATGGCTTGAATTCAGCATTCAATTACTGGGTTGGGGCTGTCACTCCTATGTCGAAAATAATGATGTAGACAATAATAATGGCAATGATATGGTTCTTAATTTACAGCATATTTACTAGATGGCTGTTTATTATTTTAAACCTAAATATTTTAATAATCATTCCATTGTAGTGTAAAGTAATTAAAAAGTGACATTAAATTTCTCTTCACACTGTGTAAACAAAATACGCTAAACAGAAAATAGTGAGAAGTCATTCACAAAAGTATGAGTGCAGTTAAAATTTGTTGTGAACACCCCAATCAAACTTTCTCTTCCCTTGAACCTGTTCTTTTGCTTGCATGTTATGTTGTGTTCTTTTGTGAGTCTTTCTATTTCCTAGTTGTCAAGTCAAGTCAATTTTATTCAGCTCACTCTCAATTATGTTAAGCAAGTATTATGATGATTTACAGTAGCTGTCTAAATTACACATAAGTATTAGAAAATTAAAGTATTTAAGACAGAAGTCAAATTGAACTCTTTACTTTCCTTGTAATGGAAGGAAATGAGACTGGTGAGCCAGTGATTGCTGAGAGACAAATCAGAATCATGGATAAACCACTGGGACAACGAGACTATGATGATGGTATGCTTTGATATATCAATATGTCATTTATGATCATGGTTAGTTGGTGGCACATGCAGTTTAAGACAATGCTCCTTGATCAACTTGAATTATTTGGTTTTAATTTGTACATGCATCCTCATGACCATGACAGCTTGGCTATTGATTTTGTAAAATGAGATTAAGTGTTGGTGTCTTATCAAAATTGGTATTTGCAGGGCATAAATACTCAAATACAATGTAGGCAGGTTTGTTGTCTAAAAACAAGGACATCATTAAATGACCATTGGCAATTATCTGCCACCACTAAGAACCTTCTCATATCTTAGTAACATCTCATTTTAGATTCACTACTTGCCAGGACAAATGTCAACCAATTTATAAAGTTACAAAACATAAAAAGGTCTTTTTAAAATAGACTGTGAGCCAAACTCTTACAGCTTGTCATGCATTTAATAAGCATGTTTAATAAAAACATTTAAGTTGTGTGATCTGATTGTGAAAAGATCTTGACTGTTAACCAAACCTCTTTTCACAACCTGTTGAAAAAGTTGCTTGAATGTAAGGGGCCTTGTTCTCACCCTCTCTAAATTTTTTTTGATTGTAATGTTATTGAGCTCTCTATTTATTGTAATGATTAGAATAGTCATCTTGCTTTGTATCAAATTAAATTAGATAAACTTAAGGTAAATTACTGTAACTCTTGTGGTGAGGTTTTTTTCATTTGTGTGTGTATAGATGATGAAGTAGAAGAAGCTGAAGAAGCTGGTGCTGTTCACATGTTGGATTCATCTACTATTGGAAAGCATTCCTTCACAGCAATGGCAGGAGACCATGATCAGTTGACAAGACAACGATTACAAAGATCCCCCAATGAACTGCATGCCGTCCAACATGAGAGAGTGTAAGGCAAACTTAGTTAATAAACAAATCGTCAAACTCTGAAGACAGGTTTATGGGGTGTGCGGTTATTTTAGTATTTGATTCTAAGACATTGAACATATAGATAGTGCTATTTTGTTCCTGTTTGCCTGCCATATGATCTCCATATAACTGCAATAATTTCATTACAAATAAGTATTCTCGTATCCATAACTGTTTAAGAGCGATTTTGTCACAAATGATATTATGCTTCAGCTTAGTTTTGTCCACTTCTGTGAAAAATAACAGCTCCTTTTCCACAGTTATCAGAAAACAGTTCGAAATTTCTATTAGACAAAAAACGAGTCAAAGATCGCGTGGTCTTATGAAATAATTTTTGTAGCTGGTTTTTGCCAGTCAATGTGATGCACATCTTACTGCAGTGTGATAGACTTTACCATGTATACTGTGTGTTTAACCACCATTGGACACTATTCCATTGTATGATATATTTAGCAATGTAGTGTTTCATAGATTTTTTTTCAAAGTTTTAAGACAAACTGCATGGAAAATTAAACATTATATTTACCGTTTTCATCTGTTTAAAGTTCAAATATTTCTTTATCAGGTATCAGAGATGGTTACGACGAGCTAGGACAGAAGACTTGTCAAGTCTTGTCAGACTTAAGATGGTATACCAGTCAGGTCTGTTTGCTATAGTAAATTACCAGTCAGTACTGATATTTTTGCTCATTTCGTTTGAGCAGCCTTGCTTCAAAAGCATGTCTTTCAGCCAATAACAGTATGGTAGGTAGTTGTGTAATTAATTTGCAGCAGTTCCTTTACACTCACTTACAGGCAAATTAATGAGAAAGGTGATATATAAACCTGATATCTTTGAATTCTTAATCTTGCAGGTGTAGATTTCCTGGGCAGACCTGTTGTAGTATTTGTTGGTCGGCATTTTCAAGCAAGAAATGTCGATTTGAACAAGGTGTGTTTCCATGTTCGTGTCAGTGGTTTTCTTTCGGAGGGGAGGGGGGGGGGGGGGGAGAGTATCTTCAGAAATCATGTCAGGAACAACTAAATTAGTAGAATAAGTAGCCAACAGTTTGTCGCGTTTCTTATGCTAAAAAAACAGAATGTGACATTTGACATTGCAGTTTTTGTATGGTACAAATTTACTAAGATGTTTAACGCACGTGCAGTTGGTGGCGCTGTTCTTTGACCTTTGGACAGGCTTAGTGAACAAGTGAGAAGTCATAGTTATGCCGGGTGGTCCTTTTGAATTGTATGTGCATCAATTCAAGCATGTTATTATGGTGTTATTTATGTAGCCAAAACAGTGGTACAATAAAAAAAATTCCGATATTAAGAAGCCGTGGACTTCAAACGCTCTCTTGCTGGTTTTATTTTTCGAAGAAGAGGACATGCTATCGGTTCGACGTCATGTGGTCACTGGTCGTAGGGAAATGTTTTAAAAAAACATCAAAATAGTCACTGGTTTTATGGGAGGGTTTCTTTGTGTTGCAATTTAGTGGTTTGCTTTTAGGGGAGAAGGCCTCATTTATGGTATATAACACTACACTGAGGCGAATCACAAACTTCCATCGTTTTTTGTCTGTGTTGTTTGTATTTCGGCAGGCAGTGGCATATTTTATCTATGTGTTGGACAAGATTGTTAACAGAGATTACGTTATCGTGTACTTGCACACGCTGAGTTCCGAGGAAAATCAGCCTCCCCTGTCTTTCTTGAAGGACATCTATCACCTAGTGGATAGCAAGTTAGTCTTATCGTCACATTGTAGTGAATTTGATAAAACTCGACCATGGTAGAGAAAATTTGGTTTTATCAAACTCCAAGTCTGTCATTTGAAAGTTCAATTGAAATTTCAGGGGGGGGGG
>CM042749.1:197415-205499 GCA_022496165.2 Catalaphyllia jardinei | reverse complement strand
ACTGAATTTATTCATGAGTCTGTTATATCTTCCTGTTTACGTACTTAGAGCTCGGTTTGATCAAACAACTTACTTCAAAACGAATCACTCGTATAAGCTTTATTGTAAACTATCTAGATTAAATTGTTTTAAATATTCTTTTTTTAACAATGTAATTAGTCATTGGAATGATTTACCTAGCAATGTTGTTGAAGCCGGTAGCCTTGAACTTTTTAAATGTAAACTTAAATCCTTTTTAAAGTTGTAATTTTTGTTGTTTGTTCGTTGTTTTTAGGAGAGTTTTATTCATAGGGTTAACCTCTAGACTCTCCCTTTCAAATTTATGTAGCTATATATGAGTTTGAATAAACATGTATGTATGTATGTATCAACTGAGTTGATCATGTGAATTGGCCTCCGTAAAAATATTCAGAAGCTGACGTTTCGAGCGCTAGCCTTTCGTCGGAACAAATCGACGGATTTGCTCCGACGAAGGGCTAGCGCTCGAAACGTCAGCTTCTGAATCTCTTTACGGTGGCCAATTCACATTATCAATTCAGTTGATAAAACCAAATTATCTTGTAATACTCCCACCGACGCAGCACCACAGTTTCTTTAGAAACTTACCCCCTTTACATGGTAGAGAAAACTAAGTTGTTAGGATAATTAGGGGCTGAATGCCGCTAATACTTGTCACTTGAAAACGTAGGTATCGACGTAACCTGAAGGCATTCTATATTGTGCACCCCACCCTCTGGGCGAGAATTGTCACATGGTTCTTCACGACTTTCACTGCTTCGTCTATCAAAGAGAAAGTACACTTTCTATCTGGGATTCAATACCTGTACGACTGGATTGACCCAGATCAACTGGAAATACCGGCTTTTGTGTTGGAGTATGATATGAAGGTAAATACCTGTTTACCAAATGTACTGAGCAGTACAAAAGACAAATTGTCATTTTATGTTACGTATCATCATGCATTTAGTCAGTCGGTCATTGTATGTTTTTTTTTTAATTTAGGAAAATGGAAATAATTACCACACTCCAGCCAGTACGTACCGGACGGGAAGTCTATAAAGATATGTTAAAAGAAATTAAGTGGCAAATCTACCCGTGACTGTTGACGATTGTTCGAATGGTCTTCTGGAAGACGAAATGCAGCACAATACTACATGAAACACAGACTATTAGTATTTATTCAGTTAATGGTTAATTGAATTGTAACTATCTGTTATCCCCCCCTGAAATTTCAATTGAACTTTCAAATGACAGACTTGGAGTTGATAGAACTTGTTTTAATTTTTTAGGAAATACGGTCCATTAGTCGTACTGCAAACTAAACATGTTTGCAGGAAAAATGGGAATTTTCACCCAAACATTAAGAGCCGCAATGTTGACATCATTTATATGTGGAGATTTCTTTTCAGTTTTGCTTGATACTGTGCTTAATTTGTGTGTTAAATGTTTTCTTGAACCACATGCAATTGTGTCAGGTTAATCCAGTATTGCGAGGAAATTTTTGACGTATCATTTTTAAAGCTTGATTAATTAAGAGAACAAGTGAACATTGGCGAATGTCATTTCCAGCAGGTTCAAGGCATCGAGACACTAAAAGTTGTGGTATTTTTTCGGTGTAAGAATCGTCAAGAAGTTTGATTGTTTTCGTACATTGACTCTCTCTAAATATAGTTTAGTGTGTACTCAATATCTGTTTTCTATAAATAATCCATAGTTCAGTTTCAGAATGTAGTTATAGTTGTATGCAATGCTTGTAGCGCAAGAAATTTCTAGAAAAAAAAAAGACGACAGGAAACTATACTATAAAAATATAAAGAGCAATAAAGCTATTTTTATGAATGAAGACACACTGGTTAATGCTTGCAGGAAGTCCTGTGTTGTTGTATTGGGAGTAATTTAACCATTTCCCTTGTCGGCAGTGAGAATATTGAGAATTCCCTTTCTTGTTGTATGCATTAGTTCCATATCATATCCGCTTAAATTAGTTCGCTAGAAGAATACCCGTGAATACCCGTCTGTTACCAGTCTTATTTTAACGTTACTATAAGATCGATCTCTCGAGAAGCTTGAAAAATGAAAGACAGGAATACTATTTACCTGGAATTTATTTTTACATTTATACATTTACGTGGTCGCTTTAAAATGGCAGGTGCGTACTAAAGTCAATGGCTAACTCTCGCCGTTTCACAATAGGAGTAGGTGTTAGCGATGCTATCTGACCAGGAAAAGAACCTTTCATGCAAATAAAATTGTTGCGCCAACGCAACGCATTCAGCTAAACTAAGTGATGAAGTTTATTTAGAAAATAGTGAGTTAAGATTGAAATGCAAATTATGCCGCATGGCGCGAGGGGAAGGTCGGAAAAAATTGTTTAGAAAGATTTTCTTCCAGTTTGTTCATATGACTTGAAAAGTTCGCTTGTACAAACGGACAGAAGATTCACTTGATTTTGAAATGAATATTACAAGCCGGTTCCTACCTACCTCACATGATGTTCTTCTTGGCATATTTGAACTCGGTGGTGTTTACTACCGCCCGAGAAGATATTTTAAAGCGACTAAAAGTACGAACTAGTTACGATTAGTACATCTGGCGGAAATTAAATTTGCACCGGTTGAAACTGACTCCTAGCGAATTCCTCTTTTCTCCTTGGCTTCACCTAGGAGACTTTCGCACCGTGTGGTATGTGTGTGTTTATCGTGCGATTCGGCTTGCCCGTGCTATAGCCGCTCTGAAAGAAAATTGAGATACCGTTTATAATGGTGTTCAGGGCTTTTTCTCTCCGATCTTTTACTTCGGGCGGCTGTTACACAGACCAAACAAACTCTGCGTGATCTCGTAGAAACGGTCAGACGAAGTGGAGTCTTTTTCTTTGGAGGTGGCAGTGAAATCATTTAAATTTCGCGTTTTGTTTCAGTCCTTTTGTATAAATAATTTGCAGGGTATTTTTATTGAACAAAGGCCCGAGCAATTAATTCTCAAGACTGAGTAAATTCCCACTAAATTTGCAAGAAAACAGAACTCTTACCATCTTTGACGTCACTTTCAAATCCATAAAAGCTTTCGTATTCATGAATAATGCCATGCACGAGGGCAAATAAAGCTATTTTACGCCTTCGAAATTGTTGACGAAAATTCCCTAATGACCTCCGAGCCGCTAATCTTCTCGAAATAAACTAAATCCCCCAGGGAACTTGTGTTCTGATGGATTTTTTTTGGTCAGACTTTATTTTTTTTCTGGCCTACAAAAAAAGCTAAAGAGAAATAAAAATGCGGGAAGTCAGTCAAGCTCATAGCTGAAACAAGAAATTTTGTCTAATGTCTGGTTATGAATTGTGGGCGGGTTGTGGGTTGATAAAAAAACCTATCATGTCATTGGTTATAATAACCTGTCACCGCTACCCCTCGTGCTGTTGCCAAGTGATTGTGTTGTATTGTTTTCTAAGCCAATCAGATCGTGTAAATTATGACTGAGACATTATATCTACTTGTCGTAGGCAAAATTTGGCTTCACTTTACGGAGAATTCACCGACCTAACCATTTTGGATCAGCTGAACTACAAAGTTTTTATCGATTCAGTACATTTTCTGTTTGTAGACGATTCATATTGAAGATATGGAGCTGAAAAATAACAGCCAAGTCCTTACGTTCGACCAGGTTAATCGCCTTCACAGTGTCTTAAGCCAAACCGTCTTCATCCATGGCCGAGGAAATTTTCCTACGCTCGAAGTTCCCCTGAAAGAGTTGATAGAAACGGTGACAGCGGGCCTGAAGGACGAGGGATTGAAAGTTCGAGACCTGAGATTGAATGGAAGTACTGCCAGTAATATTCTTAGCACCGAGAGCAACTGTGCCTACAATGACATTGACTTGATCTTCGGAGTGGAGATTCGCTCTAATTCGCACTTACAACAGATCAAGTGTGTCGTGTTGAACTCGCTTCTCAACTTTTTTCCCATCGGAGTGTCGAAGGATAGAATGAATAGCTGTACTTTGAAGGAAGCTTACGTTCAAAAGATGGTTAAAGTGTCGACTGACAACGATCGGTGGTCGCTAATTTCTCTTTGGAACAACGAGGGGAAAAATGTCGAACTCAAGTTCGTCGACTCGATGCGTAGGCAGTTTGAGTTCTCGGTGGATTCGTTTCAGATCATTCTCGATTCACTCTTTGGTTTCTACAAGCTGTCACCGGTGCCAATGAAACCGAATTTCTTCCCCACTGTTATTGCTGAGTCAGTTTACGGTGACATTAAAGTTGCCCTTCATCATTTAGACAACAAACTGATAGCTACCCGTAACCCAGAGGAAATACGAGGAGGCGGTCTTCTTAAGTACTGCAATCTCTTGGTCCGGAATTATGTGCCAGAAAACTTCGAAGAGATCAAGGTCCTAGAGAGATACATGTGCAGTCGTTTCTTCATCGACTTCAACGATCTTCAGCAGCAGCAACAGAAGTTGGAGAGCTACTTAGCAAATCATTTCATCGGAGACGAGCGAGGTCAATATGAATATTTGATGGTTCTCTATCAGATTGTTGCTTCTTCGACGGTTTGCCTCATGGGACACGAACGAAAACAAACCCTCCGACTTATAGACTTTTTGGCCAAACAGCACAGCTTTGTGAGCTACATGCCCGTGGTGATGTACGGCCATAACACTTACTCTTTGGTTCCTGGTAGTGGTTATATGGTGCCTGTAGCGGAGAGCAGCCAGAACTACAACCCGTATCCGTACAACAACTTAGTTCCTTGTTTTTGACAAGCGATTCAAGAAGGTCAGTGTAAATGAAATGCCGAAACACGACATCCCATGGAAGACGCTCCGCGTCGCATTCGTGATTAAGTACACCGAGCGTTAGAGCGCGGTTATATTTTTATAGCGAGGGACTGAAGTTGTTTCATTTTCGAACTCGTAACATATAATACGTGCATGTAGCGTTAGGTACAGCAGAGACTTGCCTATTTGTTTGTCATTGTATAAATGTGTATGGAAGTTTATAAATCCAGTTTGCCGTTGAACGAAAGCGAACAAAAAAATATCTTCCGTAGCCCGAGAATTATGTTAACGCCGCTTGGAACGATCGAGTGTATCGGCTAGGCTTTCCTTCTAAATATGTAGCATTTCGCAATTTACAAGATAAGTTGCGGATTTGCTTTGAAATATGGACGAATAATACTATGGACGCTTGCTGTGACGAGCTTTATCACTTAAATAGGTAGAATATATGTATATATGGACGTCGTAGTTACGTTTCATCCTAAAATTATATATAGGGTTGTGTTTGAAATAAATGAAAAGTATATTTTTTAGATTTCTGTATATGTTGTGTGATGGTCGGGCGGAAACTTTATTACGCAATCCTATGTGTTTTGCTTTCTGGCTCGCATAATCTTGATATTTCCATTTTTCAATTTTCGATGTCAGTTCTTGCAAACCATGAATGGGGTAGAGATGTCAAGAAATTTTATCCATGAAATTGGCGCTGCGGTTCAAAAATCTATTTCAATTCTGGCATTACCAAATGGTTTGATGATCTTTGAGTCCACCAGCCAATCAGAGGAGGGTCAAGCACCCTGTGAACCAATAGGAAACACTCTACCTTTCAACTCAAGTGCTTCTGGATTGTGGAGCAAACATTTGCATTTCCGATCAATTTTTCCGTGAACAAAAAATTTCGTCTAATTTGAAATCAAAAATCGGTTAAAAAGAAGAAAAAAGATGGTTTCTTCTGATGGAAAGGAAACATTTGGAGTAAGTTAGCTGTAGGTATAGTCTTTCCTCGGGATTTTGGCTTAGAAGATATTTTTTATGCCCGTGGCCGGAACCATTTGAGCCTTGCTTGACAGAGTTAGCGGCAAGCCTTGTCTCGACAGCAGATAATAACACCTTGAACAGGACAAAACTTGTCACTGACTCACAACACGCT
Source organism: Catalaphyllia jardinei (assembly GCA_022496165.2). Taxonomy (NCBI): domain Eukaryota; kingdom Metazoa; phylum Cnidaria; class Anthozoa; order Scleractinia; family Caryophylliidae; genus Catalaphyllia; species Catalaphyllia jardinei. The sequence goes on along the minus strand of CM042749.1, from coordinate 199,572 downwards.
GTTCTTAAGTTTCCAGTCTTAGTAATTTTTATTCCTGCTTCGATCGGATTCTAATTATAAATTCTTATTTCGTTTGTGTTTTGAAAGCTCGGCAGCTTTCCTTGAGTGGGCGGTAAAGGAAGACAGTGTCATTTTTCGCTTTGTTCTAAGTTCGCTGTTGAATAATTCTACCTTTCAAATAATAACCAGTAAATGACCAAGAAGCCCGATTGTCTCAAATTTTCTTCCACCCCCAAATTCCTGGACCATGGAATCGCTGCCGGGCAACTGTGAAGATAATTCGTGTTGAAAGGCAATATAGCGCATGTCTATGGGCATGTTCACCCACCCACTGTCTTCAAGAAGAAGAGTCTTGTGAGAAAGGATTGCGTCCAATTTTTCTTTAGTCTCAGGAGGGCGGCTGGCAATACAACTTTTCTATAAATATACAAATGACCTTTTTGAGCAATTTTTAAGTAGCATCCCTGACGCGATCTTCATGTGTGATATTGTCTTATTGAAAAAAAACACCAAGAATATAGGGCATCGTCTGCGTTGAACTTTGTTTTGACGATAATCACAAGAAATATCAGTCAGTGACGGTAGTAACAAAATTTTTTTGCACCAGTGGAGCGAGTCGATCCGTGTTGATTAGGTCAATGGAAAACAAGTGTTCTTCGAAAGTCTTACTCAAGGTTTTTCAAGCACGTCAAAGGGCATGTACTTACTATAATGTCACTTAGAAATGAAAGTGGACTTGTTGCTCCGAAAAAAACCCAGCGTGAAGAGTCTATGGCAATACTGACTTAATCGTAGAAAGAACAAATCTTAAGTAGACAGTTTGTAATATAAGCTAAGTAAGGTCGGCAAAAGATGCCTTCTTGCAAAAAAAGACCGCTGCTTAAACAGCAAGCTTTGTATTTAAATCAACAAACATCTGAGCAATCATTTATTTCTGGCAGGTGTATCAACCTAATATAATATGGTTTAATAAAAGGTTGCTCGTATTATCCAGCCCGCCGGGGTTCATAGAAAACAAAGAATTTCACAGTTCGTCAAATGTTCTAAATTGTATTGGGAAAAGCCACTGAACATATCACGTTGATAATGCTTTTCATTTTCGTATTTTCAACTTGCGCTTGGCTCGCCTAAAATACCCAGAATAAAAATAACTTCGGTTTACTGTTTTGTTTCTTGTTAGCAACACCATGAGACATTTAAACAGACACTGCTGAACCACTGCTCTCATATCGGTCGGCTACTCCGACGGTTTACAGCCTTCATGGAGAACAAAATTAAAAATAAAGCAACGAGGCTGTGTGGGAATAACTTACTTTGCTCATCTCCTGTTTCCATCTCTATTAAATGACAGTTAAATTGAGGTGCATGCTCTGAGGAAGCAGTACAAATGGAAATGTTTCGTCACAACTTGAGGTTAATCGGCTGTTATAACATAGCGCGCGTGCTAGTCCTATCTAAATCCTATTGAGCCGACTATTGAGCTATCGTGAACAAAATCTTTTTATAACATTACGTAGCTATATGCTAGCGCGCGCTCTGATTGGCTGATTTTTTATGAAAAAGAAATGGATGGTTCATAGAGATGGTCGGTGTCGGTGAAATGTCTTACTAGCAAAAGTTTTTCTTACAGCGTTTTTCCAGTAAAACTTAAATTTAGCTGTTATTAATGGCTAGTAATAACCCAACGTTTGAGTTAGAATTTCTCGATGACTTTGAAGATTTAGAAAACGTGTCTGAAGTGGTTGCAGAAATCAACAAAACGAAAGTGCAACCAATGAGAACAATACATGCACGTGCGCGCGTAAGGAACACGTGCACGTGCAGAATTTGCAATTTGATCAGTACAGAAGAAGCGACTTCTCAGCGTGAAAAATGTCTAGCTATGTTATAAAAGCAATGGACAATGTCTAGCGTGTGTCCATCCAATTCGGGATGCACTTGGATAGTCGGGAGAGCACTTAGGTAGCTAGAGATGCTCTCGGCTGCGCCTCGAGCATCTCTTACGCTACCTTCGTGCTCTCCCAACTATCCGCGTGCATCCTGAATTGGATGGACGCACGCTAGACATTGTCCATTCCTTAATTATACTGAGGACATCATAGAATAGTGCTGTTTTATCGAGGTTCCACAGTAGTCACAGTACTAGGCATAGGTCAC
>CM042749.1:158876-192405 GCA_022496165.2 Catalaphyllia jardinei | reverse complement strand
GCATTCTTTTTGAAAAGTAGGTCATGTGATGGCTTAGCTGCAAAGGGCCTATTGATGGATAACTTGCCATTAAAGGGTGCCTGCAGCTTTGGGCTGCAATCAAGACCTCAGACAGTTTATCCCAATGTGGACCTTTTGGTTGGAAAATGTACCACACTAATACAGTGGTCTATCTTATGTAGATAAAATAGGCAGTAAATTTCCCAGCATTGAATTGTTAATGCAATAATAGTACATATCTTATGGACATTGGTATTATTTATAACTTCTCAAGTTTACTCCATAGGAGAAACTCAAAAGTTGAACTTGTTCCAGTCCTTAACCAATGCAATGGATATCGCTCTTGACTCAGACCCAACAGCAGGTTCACTGCTTTCATTATTTTGTTTTGTGGTACAAATGCATAATAATGATAAATAAATATAATATTTCTATAGTACAATGCATCACTTGAAGCATTGACAATTTTCAAGCTTAGAAGGCTCTGATAGCTTTTTGGTATTTTGATTGTTTTGTTCTCCATATATTGTTTCTGTTAATCAGTGAGTGAATAAGGTAAATGTAATATAATGGGGATTGTTAGTGAAGAGAAATGTATCTTTATGTATCAAGGAGCCAGCTAGAGATCTACAGTAAATATAGATGGTGAATTTTAAGCTTGGTCCCACAAGCATGGGACAAAAGACAGACAGGAATTGAACCGATGACCTCCTGAACACTGGGTGGGTGCTCTATATACTTAGCTACAAGAACTCATGGAGAGTAAGGTCATTTAAAAACTGATTTCATATTTGAAAAGGGTCCTGCATACTGCTAAGATCAGCACTGTCTTCACTATCTTCTTGTATTATAGTTTTATTTATTATGTAACCCTTTTTTTCAGTTATATTTGGAGAGGATGTTGCCTTTGGTGGAGTATTTAGATGTACTGTTGGTCTTAAAGACAAATATGGTAGGTTAATATGATCATGCTACAATACCATCATCATCATTCTCTTTTCCAGTCAAGAATTCCATGGAACTGTTTGGTGTGACCATTGACACTAATGAATTTCAAGGAGCATCTCGCTACAATTTGTAACAAGATAACAGTCAGTACAGTGTAATGACGAGGTTTGGTAAACTAGTTTCCAGTGACACTTAACTACGCTTATACAAGGCATTTATACTCCCGCATTTTTACTACTGCTCAACAGTTTGGCATTTCTGCAACACTGGGATTCTGATAAACTAGAGACACTTAATAAGCGTATCCTGAGATTTATTTTTAAGGACGCTATTTCGGACTATACACAGTTGCTTAGTAGAGCAGGAACAACAACTTTAGAAAATAGGCGTCTGCAAAATATGGTGCTTAACATTTTAAAATGTCTTCACCTTAACGGCTATCCCGCATATATGAAACAATTGTTTTCTTTACGCTCTGTTTCATATTCCCTAAGAGGCAGTAACATTCTATCTCTTCCTAAGCCCTCTACAACTTCCTATGGTTTAAATTCTTTTTGTTATCTTGCCTCTAAACTCTGGAACTCGTTACCTGAGAATTATAGAACAGTGAGTTCATACAAAGACTTCGAGCGACTTATCCACAACTATAATTTTTATGCGTAATTTGTTGGTAATTAACATATATATAAGTACGTAGCTATTTATTGTAGTTTTATATTTTCTGTTTGTATTTATATTTTTTACTTTTCCTCGGAGATATTAGCTAAGTCCAGCTACTCTGTAAATCCGAGATTAAATAAAGTGTATATATGTCTGTCTGTCTGCATGTCTGCATGTCTGCATGTCTGTATGTCTGTATGTCCGTTTGTCTGTATGTATGTGTGTATGTGTGTGTGTGTGTGTGTATGTATGTATGTATGTATGTATGATTGTCATCTTGTTTCCTTATGCTACCAGGCATGTTAGGCTGCCATGCGCTATCATTGTTCACTGCTTTGCCATATTTGGTCCACCTGCAACTTGGTCCACACTGCCTTGTTAGTTTCTTTCTCGACAGTTCTTAATCTCCAGAAGTGATTTTTGGCGTCTCCCTTGGCCTTTGACACTGTTGCACCCACTCAGGACCCACCCCTGCCCAATTCTGTCACACAGTTTATTCCTTCTGTCATGAGTCATGCCATGTCTAATAGATCTTAACAGTAGAGTCAATCTAGCACAGCAGATTGCTCCAATTGCTATAATTTAGGTACTCCCTTATATGAGCTATGTAGGGTGGTTCAAAAGTTTGTTCTGATTTATTTTCTTCTAATGCTTCATTAGTTATTTCACCTACCTTTCTAAAAGTTAGGTATACTATATTTTGCTTATTCTTCATTCAATCACTTAAATTATTTAGTAACCAGAATGCCTGCCTTTATTTTAAATGACATTTTCTAAGGGCCTTGGCTTAGAATGTGCAAGTTCCTTTAGCGTGTCAAAAGTCACATTTTTCCATGCAAACAATAGTGATCTTTTCAGCTCTTGCATCGTTTTGGTCTTTGTACATTGTCTCAGTCAATGATACTCCAGATGTTCTAAATGGCATTGAGATCATAAGAGTTTACTGGCCAGCCATTCTTGGCTATAAAGTTTGGCAAATTCTTTCAACATCATGTCTGAGTTGCCTTTGAAGTGTAATTGGTGCTCCATCCTCAAAAATGTCATCTCTTTCTTTGAGCTAAACAAGCTCCTCTCTATTGGGACTCCAGTCACCTGACGCCTTGATGTTAGTGGCTTCATTTCTTTCTCAAGGATTTAGTTGTTATAGTACTCAGAAGTTAAGGTTTGGCCTGTGGGTAGCATGTGCAACTTTGTGAGCGCATGACCCGTCATGCTACCCTACATGATCACTTCGCAATATCGAATATTCACTTCGCAATATCGTTTTTTGGATTAGGGTGCTGGGAAATATATTTAGGACACTCATCTGAAAATATAAAAATTGTTCCAATCTTTTGCTGTTTTAGCCTTGTGTATTTCTTGGCAAATCTCAAACAGGCTACCCTTTGCTTTTCACTCAACTAGGGTATTTTCTTTTGCTTGAAACCCTTCCATCATTTCCTAGCCATTTATCTTCATACCCTTATGCTAGAAACTTTGATATTTTTCTGCTGAAGATTCTTGGCAATCTTCCTAATGTTGTTTAATTGTTCCATCTGTACTTCACTTGCCCTTTTTGAGCACAATTGTGAAAAGAGATGGTCATCCACTTCTTGGTTTGTCTTCGTAGCACTCTCTTTTCAACCACTTGTTCACCCAGCATTCCATTGGAAATTTAAGGTGGCTCTGAACGCCAACTGCGCCAAAAGTTGCACCTATTCATGCTTATCAAATGCTGATAATATAAAAAATTTCACCTTGCTGTTTTTGAATTATTAGCCTCTAAAACTGTAATTAAGGATGTTTTTATCAGGTCATACTGTTGCTATGGTAACCTATTAGGTTATGAAAAGAACAACAACATATTCACCAATAGTTGGGCAGTTTTTTGATGACATGATTGTAGCATCCAGTGATAGAGTGACTATAACAACCCATCAAGGTCTTAGTACTGGAAACTGTTTTGAGCCGCCTTAAATTGTGTGAACAAACACCCTGAATAGTTAGGTACCAGACAATTAAGAAAGCTTTATTCTCTGTTTTTATTGGTGGCAAGACTGAGTGTTATTTTGCACTAGGTAAAGACAGAGTATTCAATACACCTCTCAGTGAACAAGGAATTGTTGGTTTTGGAATTGGAATGGCTGCAGCAGGTGCCACAGCCATTGCAGAAATTCAATTTGCTGATTATATTTTCCCTGCTTTTGATCAGGTTAGTTAATTCAGCTGGTAGTACTTTCAAATGACTATTAGTAAATGCCCATATCCAGAAAGGAATTAATGGGTAATCAACTGATTTGTCATTGATTACTGGCAATGATCGATGACTAATTAATGACCAAACATTCTGTGGCTGTATCCTATCAATTATTACTCATCAAGTCAGACTAGTGCAGATAATCTGGTTTTATCAACTGAGTTGATAATGTGAATTGGCCACTGTAAAGAGATTCGGAAGCTGACGTTTCGAGCGCTAGACCTTCAACGGAGCGAATGGAGAAATTGTGGATTGTGTGTGGTTTATATACAGAAATATTGAGTTACGCTATTGGTTGGTGCCTGGCAACGTGAAAAACAACAATAAATTAGTTGAATGAAAAGCGTTCGTTGATACCGTGAGGATTAAGAGTGCCGATTTGAAAGATAAATTTATTTTTCAAATCGGTACTCTTAATCCTCACGGTATCAACGAACGCTTTTCATTCAACTAATTTATTCTGTTGTTTTTCACGTTGCCAGGCACCAACCAATAGCGTAACTCAATATTTCTGTATATAACCCACACACAACCCACAATTCCTCAATTCGCTCCGGCGAAGGGCTAGCGCTCGAAACGTCAGCTTCCGAATCTCTTTACGGTGGCCAATTCACATTATCAACTCAGTTGATAAAACCAAATTATCTTATAATACTTCCACCGACGCAGCACCACAGTTTCTTTAGAAACTTACCCCCTTTACTCAGACTAGTGCAGTCTAGTTGGGCTAGTAGATTCTGTCGGTCACTTGCCCAACCGGCATGTGAAATAAGAGTTTCTAGGGAAAGTTTGGAGGAACTGAAGTACTGTTGAAGATAGTATTTTTTGGGGCTAGTTATATCAATTTTCATCCTAGCACATATCAGTTAGAACTTGCCCCAAAACTGTCCAAAATTTTGTTCTCTTTACACCCTGCTTTTCATCAGCTCAACAAACCATCAATACACCAGCCCAAGACAGCTGTTGTTGATGCATTTACTTTGTAGTAATTACTGAAGTGTAAGCTTAGTTACTGATCAGTCTCAAAGACAGTTTTATTTTAAAATAACATTTTCACTGCAAGGTTCTGACAGCATAATCAATTCCAGCAAATCTATTTAACTTGCTATTAATATTAAAACTTTTTAGTGATGGTGGCTGAAAATGTAAACTAAGTCAGGATCTTCTACTGATAAATAGAATTAGCTTTGGGAAGGCTGCCAGTTGGATTGTAATTGTCAGCTTCTGGGTTGTGGGTAGTTAACCATGTGAGTAGTCTAAAATCTTACTTTGTTGTCATCTTGATCTAGCTTGTTAATGAAGGTGCAAAATTCCGGTATCGTTCAGGAAATCTTTTCAACTGTGGGAGCTTGACTGTGAGAGCGCCATGTGGAGCTGTTGGACATGGAGCTCATTATCATTCACAATCAGTGGAAAGTTTCTTTGCCCATGTGCCAGGACTGAAGGTAACAACTTACAAAAAATGGGCTAGTGGAATTTATAAACACTTTGCAATTGTAGGAAACATTTTGTCATAGTTTCGAATAAAAATTTGGTTCCACTGTTTCGACTTTACCCAGGTTTCAACATTTTTCATTATGGTTTGTCCACTAAAAAGACATGACCAAACCATTAATCATATGCTAATCAATCACTATCTAACAGTGATAACTAGTAATTTAAGGTAATGTCAAATCATTCCAGTTAGGAAACAGACATTACCACTCCAGCTGAAAATTGTTTCATGTAATGAATTCCGTGTAGGTTGTTATACCCAGAGGGCCTATTCAAGCCAAAGGACTTCTTCTCTCTTCTATCAGAGACAAAAATCCAGTCATTTTCCTTGAACCCAAGATCTTGTATAGACAAGCAGTTGAAGAAGTGCCTGTTGGAGATTATGAAATACCACTCTCCGAGGCAGAAATACTAGAAGAAGGTATACTGTATGTATAGGTGTTAACTTGGTTAACTGGCCCTTTTTACTGGCTTGTGTCCAGCAAATGACATTTACTCTTTCACTCTTTTTTGTTAATTTATTCACTGTTGTAGGTTCTGACTTGACTCTAGTTGGATGGGGCACACAGATCCATGTTTTGCGTGATGTCTATAAAATGGCCAAAGATCAGCTGGGAGTCAACTGTGAACTAATTGATCTTCGAACAATCCTTCCGTGGGATGAAGAGACTGTAATCAAGGTAGTAAACAGCCTATAACACTATCTGATACACACAACTACATGTACGTACAACTCAGAATTAGGAGGTTGTAACTGAGGATAGTGATACTGGGTATATCACTTGATTTTAGCTGTCTGGAATTCACTTTACATTGATCAGCTAAACTCCATTTTTCCTTTGCTAGTCTGTACTCAAAACAGGAAGGCTATTGATAGCACACGAAGCTCCTTTGACAGGAGGATTTGCAGCAGAGATTAGCAGTACTGTACAGGTAATTTTTTAATTCACCTTCCACAACTTTTGTTGGGAGTCAACATGGTTTTCCTGATGTTGGACAGCTGGACCTTGACCTTCAACTGGAAAAAAGTTAGCTATTAATTTAATTTGGTATTAATATGAAGTTCCTGGTTTTGTGATCTGGCCTTGTCTCACAGGTTAGGCATAACTTGCGTGTACCTGGTTAACCTCTTTGCACCTTTCTCCCTTGGACAGAATACTGTCCAAGAAAAATTACTATGACTATGAACTTCTTAAAATTATTCTGAAAGACTCTTTTCATGTTAATATAATTTTTTAAAGTAGTATTTCTGTGTGTATTGTTACAGAACCACTCAACTGACTGAAAAGATACACTGAAACAATTCTACAAAACCAACTTATTTAGTATTTAATGATACGTAGTAAAATTCTAGTTACAAAAGGGCAACTTCTAAACAATGCCATCTATGATCAAACTAACTGAAGCCTAGAATTAAAACTTCAGTCACCACTGACAGAAAACCACAGTAAATGTCACTCTCTGCGACGAAATCTCCTCTCAAACAACTTGACTTTAAATGAGGTTCTTCAATGATTCTCTTGGTACAGCTTCTTTAGTTGTTCCCTGACAACAACAACAGTCAACACTAGCTTACAGAGTCCTTATATACAATTTGGTAATATTCTAGAACATTCTTGGAGCTTTTAACACAACTATTTATGTAACATTACATCATAATTAATAATAATTAATTTCTTCTATATCTATTAATTACATCATTTGTTCTAAACTGTCTCATAGAGTGAGCATGACAGTAGACAATTCTGGTACAAATATTGCATGACTAAACATTCTAGAAATTTCCAGAAACTTAGTATATACAATTGCTCTCCATTTCTCACGGGGTTTTCTCATTCTCTATCACAGGAAAACTGTTTCTTGTCTCTTGAAGCCCCTATCCAGCGTGTGTGTGGCTGGGACACACCCTTCCCCCATATTTTTGAGCCATTTTACCTCCCAGACAAGTGGAGATGTTTTGAAGCTTTGAAGAAAATCACCAGCTACTAGTATTTAATAGGAATGATACTTTAACTCTAGCTATGAAAGGACAGAAACATTCAGTGTTATGTAGACACACTTTATTCTTTGTACAAGTCTTTATTTTAGTACACACAACATTCCATGTTGTCAGGTCTCTCTCTGTGAAGGTTAAGAGAATTGCATAAAGAAAATTGTAGATACTGTACCTATGATTTAAAGAGTTGGAGAAATGAGGAACGACTAAGTGCAACTTAGTTATATATTGACAGATGTAGACAGTACCTTAGTGTTAAAAAAAAAGAAAGACTACATCCTCTAGATTGTGACAAGTTCTTATAATGCCATTTCATTTTGTAGGCAGTAGTATTTATATTTGGATAAAATTGTTGAATCGTAGAAAAATGATATTTTCATCAGTAATAACTGTTTAATTACACTGCTGGCAGACAGTTTTTTCTCTGAGGGTCACTTAGATGAGTGTTTAGTCATCATGCAATCCAGGGCGGTATGGAGCAGGCTGGAAGGGAGGAAGGTGAGACAAGTGCGTGCCATGCCCAAGTCTTGTCTCATTCTTTTTAGGCTAAAGCGTCTTGCCTCATAACCCCAGCTGAATTTGAGAGAAAAACAGACTGCCAGCAGTCTACTGTTTAATTTGTACTGGTTTATACTGGGATATTAGTTGAACTTTTATCATTTTATAATCTTTGCTGAAGGATTTAACATGTACAAATAAAGTGCCATTACCATTCTGGAAACATTCCCCATAAACTCTGCAACCCCAAGGTACCAGCTGCGCCCCCGCGGGGGGGGGGGGGGTGTGGCTGTGTCTCTCTCTTGAAAAATCCTGAATCTGCCCCTGTTTAGCTTTTGTGTAAGAACACTTTCAATGTGTTATTACCATCTCTGATGTTCATTGACCACTACCAACTTACCACTGAGCTTTTTTCTTACATAGTTGAGATTTGTAAACTCTAATTTTTGTAAGTTCAATATGTCACGCCAGTTAACTTTGGTCATTTACAAAGCTGAATGGAATTTTTGACAACTACTATAAATAAATATATTATAAATTAAACTAAGTAACCAAATCTACATACTAAAAGCTGCTTTACAAGAATGCCATGTTAAAACTCATTCAAAACTGTGGTGACATATGTTAATCATGTAAATATGTTACTACGCAAAGGTTACTCGACAGGCTTCCATAACCTGGCTCTGCTGTAAGTGAAACTCTTCTTCAAATAATTGGTGCAGGGCTTTGGAAGAGTCACTTTATTTTCAGTATACCTTAAATCAATATGATGTTATGGCGTTTCAAAACACAAATCTAGAACTCAGAACTCAGGGATCATCCCATGTAAAGATTAAAACATCATAACAGCAGGTGATTCAGATCTTTGATGTTTGTGTTTACACCAACCCAATGCCCAGAACAGTTCATCAATATTAGAGTCATAATTTGTGCAAATTAAAATACAGGCTGCATGATTTTGGAGCTTCTAAAGCTTTGCAGAGAGACCACTGCCACAGTTGTCCCAGACAATCCAGACTATCCTTAGAGCAAAGGTTTTTATTTGATGTTTTATTTTTGTTTATATAATAACCAAATCAATGCGCGCGCTCTGATTGGTCAATCAGCTGTGGGTTACCCACGGAAAAATCGCGCGTCTTCTGAATTATTATATAAAAGCAATAGATCACAAGTTTTCTACGGGTTGGTTATAGGCTGATAAACCACTTGGGATGTTGGTAGAACACTGGAAGAATTCGTAAACCACTCGCCTGCGGCTCGTGGTTGACAAATTTTTCTCGTGTTCTACCAACATCCCGCGTGGTTTATCAGGTTATAACCCACAGAAACTAGTGGTCTATTGCTTAATTAAAATATAGATAGGGTCCTGCGCGCGCTCTGATTGGTCAAAAACCTATGTTTTATCAGAGTATAAAACATAAAAAAGCGTGTTTTATTGTTTCGTGCGTGTAAAATCCATATTTTAAAGCAAATGAAGAAGCCTAAGCCGGGTATTACACTGTGATAAAACACTCCGGTTATTTGAGAACACTCGAAAAATGAAGAAAACCCTCGCCTGCGGCTCGTGTTTTCTACATTTCCCTCGTGTTCTCAAATGACCATCGTGTTTTATCACAGTCTAATACACGGCTTATGCTTCTTTATTTGTTAAATAAAGCCTTGATTGGCCATATAGACATAGACTTATCCAATTATGTCCAGTTTTTCAAAGAATCTCATCATTACATGCTACGAAGAAAGGGTGACGTGTACACTTAAGAGTAACTGTGCAAGAACGAAGTCTTTTAAATATAGCTATTTCAATAGGATTGTAGACATGTGGAATTCTCTGCCACACTCAGTTTGTTGGGCACCTAGTGTGGAAATTTTTAAGACGGGTGTTAGGGATATCCTGATCAGATGACAGTTATTTGTCACTTATCATCTTATTTTATTTGTAATCCTATCTATTATCGTATTTTTATAGTAATTTAATCTTTTAATGGACTAGTATTAAATATTTCCCTATTGTAGTGTGATTATATATATTACTTAATAGGGTGGTCTATCTTGTATGGGGTCTCAGACCCTTTTATAGACTTTCCCTGGCATTTTGTATTCATTCATTACCACATTCGCTCACTCGTGTATCCTTGCTGAAATCGTAAGAAATAAAAATGAATTAACACCACTGTAATTAAGATACGCTTTAACTGGGCTGTTATATACCAGATATACGTTCGTACATTAATAAATTAAGGGTCATATTTGCTTAATTGCACCCATCCCAGAAGCAATCTTTTTGCAAATGTTCTGTATATGACATTCCCAGTTCATGTTTTAGTCGATGTGCACACTAAGAGATTTAGTTGGTGACACTTGCTTCACTGGAATGTTGATACCTTGTCTTGATGCAACTAATGCAGTTTTTGCTAAATTCAAGGTCAGTTTAACTGCTGATAGCCATGTCTATACCCTGTTCAAATCATAGTTAAGACAGTCAATATGTTTTAAATAAGGCGAGGCTGATGTCACGTGCATACATTCTAGGTTGTGAAAAGTGAAAAAACAAGCTGGTGGGTCAGTTATAAATTGTAGTTTGAGAATTGAAACCTAGTTGGAAACATACAGGGAGTTGGTATGTTTTGAAATCAGCTTTCCCTGCCATAAAAATAAGGACCCTTGATCGCAGGTGAACAGTTCTGAATTAAGCTACAAGCATGGTTACCTTGATGTTTGCTTACTGTGATAACAATAGTATCAAAAGTTTTGTTAATCACTCATAGAGTCAATCTTAAGGGCTGTGTTAGAGAAAAATGACGAGTGTGTGATACAGTATATCCCATTTGCATTGAATCTGTAAAATTAAACATTGCCTTTCCTTTTCATTTATTTATTCAAAATTGCTTACAAAATGCAGCAAATAGGCTAACCCTGTAGTGTTAATGTCACAGCAGCACTGAAAGCATTACATTTCCTTTTTGTACCATAGAATAATCTAATGTATTCATTCCACTGTGGACAAGACACAATATCCTAATAACATTACACTTTTTACAGTTAAATGTGTTGCTGGAAGTGAAACAACCCTGGAAATGTAGCAAATGCTAACACACCAGTGTAAATTGTTTTGGTCAGCATCGCCCATCTGTTTCCTGTTGGTAACATTAAGCACAACTGTTTTCTTGAAAAACACATCTCCTTGTTGACCAGGGGCTCAAAGCTCTCCTCACTTAAGATGATTCCAAAGCGTTCTTTCTTAACAATATTCTGTTTAAAAATTTTATTCTATGGCTTGCTCTGCGAGCTGGCAAGATGAATCAAATTCTGTGCTTCCTGAGTGGGCAAGATGGAGCTATCTTGCCCGCTCGGGACTACCTGCCTCATCCTGCAAGAAAAATTTCATCATAAGCCATATAATACTTTAATGACCAAGCCTGTTTGGTCAAGATGGCTGGATATTGGCCCCACTCTTTTTTAGCGAGTTTATGGACCAAAATGGAGTCAAGGTCCAGCCATCTTGACCTCACCCTTGGTCAATAACCCATATGTATTTAAACAAGCCTAGAGCCCTGGCCATTCCTGAATGGTAATTGTTACTTTGCTGCTTAAAACCAAACAGGTTTCTGTCCAATAATTTAAGCTATTTTAAAGAAACCTAGAATAGTACGTAACATATTTGTAGTGAGGCTAAGGAAAACACTATTCTGCAATGCCTTAAAAATAGGGTTCGTACCCTTTTTCAGAAACGAATTTCCAGGACTTTTCCAGGACTCAGATTGATTTTTCAAGGGCCCTCAAATTCACATTAACCCCTACAATCCCAAGATCCCAACATTAATTTTTCTTACTGCCTTCCACACACTTCATATTTTTTAGCTGAGTTTAACAGATTTCCAGAACTCTCCAGGACCAGACGTATTTTTCCAGGACTTTCCAGTCTTGGAAAATGCCATAATAAAATTCCAGGACTTTCCAGGACCCGTACGAACCCTGCTTGAAGAGCAAAGTGCATTTTACTGGGAACAACTCTGCTAATTTTCAATCAATAGAGCAGTGATTAATGAACACTTCATGCTGACTTAACCCATTACTTTTAGAAAATGTCAAATACTACTCTGTACCCAACTTTGCAAACAAAATTTGGGTTTACCTCGGTGTAAGAACCTGTGATGTTTTTCTTTGCTTTGTAGCTATTGTTATGGTTAGGGTCTATTATGTTAACTCCTTTGTTTTACGTCACTTGTGAGTTTCACAGGTTCTTACAGCGAGGCAGAGCCCAAACATGTTTTAAACAATATTTTCAACCAAAGTGCTAGGATTTAGGAGTGTTACATTTGCATCTGTCAACCACCTGGGGACTTATGGTCTTGACTGACATATTCATGGCATGGATGCCAAGGTTCAAGTGTTATTCCTACCACTTCCATTCAAATAAATTGTAAATTTGGTCTCTTTCAAAACAATCTACAAATTCAAGCTACAGTAGTGTGAATAAGTCAAGGAAAAAATACACTATAACTAACAAAACAAAATTTTAAGTAATATTGCCATAGTATTATTTTAATTTCCTGCTCCTCTTTATTTCCTGAGCCACAAATCAAATCCTGTTTGGGAGGATTTTCACTCAAATCATGCAGCATACCCCTTGATATTACTGCCTATTTTCCCCACAAAGATACTTTCCTCATGCAACTTAAGTGTTAAATAACAGGTACAGCAGCAATGATTTGACATTTTCTTGCTGATAAATGTGCATAAAGTGAACACCATTTTACTGCAAACCACCTATCTTCATCTGTAGGATATCAGGTATATGCTCAATAACACTTTGACTTCTAAGATGATCATGTAATTTCTCTAGGAGAACTAGTTTTAAAAGAACACCTTCCTCCTTAGCTTATCAGACCTTTCATTCTTAGACTGTATTAATTTGTTGCTAAAAGGAAAAAAAAAAGAAGACCTGACATGAGTGGTGCACATTTAAGGCTTGAAGTCCATCAGGAACACAAATGAACAACTGACCATCTCTTGGAAGTCACTTTAAACTCTAAATTATCAATAAACTAGACAGTAAAATCCAGGGCACTGTCATTTAGACCAACAATGATTTTACAGCTCAATTTTCATATAACAAACATTTAGTACAATGTACATTAGGCATTAATTACTAATTGAAAACATTTTGCTCGAGGTAACTTAAACATCATCTTTGACCCGGAAGCAAGTTGTAAGTTACACACCAAAAGTGCATCATAATTTATTGTCTAACTAGTGCGGCATTGAATGGGCGTTTCTGTATCATCTTCATCACTGCCTTCTGCCATGGTGAATCTTGATCTGTATCCCATATTCATAAGCATCACCTCTAAAGGGTCAGCATTCATTCTTCGCTGATTTGCCTTGGCTGCAGCTTCCACTTCATCTATATGCCTGTCATGTGTTTCACCTTCCTGTGGACATGGACTCCAAAGCCTGATCACAGGGTCAATTCCACTTGTGGCTAAAAGACAAGTACTTGGATGTGGCTGCAAGCAGTTCACAATAGAATCATCTCCTTTTAACACTCGTACAAGATTTGTTGTTTCCTTGTCCCACATAAAAAATGAACCATCATCACTGCCTGCCACAATATACTGTCCATTGCTACCAAAGAAATTTGCTTCTTTTATGTCAGTGGTAGTATTACAATGTCCACAGAACCGCTGCTCATAATCAAGTGCTTCAGCACGGAAGGCTTTCTCTTGATCAGACACAATGCTAAGACGTCTCCTGCGTCGACTAGAAACAGCATCTGTGTGACCACTTGTCTCCTCATCATCATTGTCTGTAAGTAAAAAGCACATGAATATAATTAAGAAATATAATATGTGAACTTCAAACAATGTTGACATCTGTTAAGAGGCGTTTGTTGAACAAACGCCTCTTAACAGATGTCAACAACTACCGGCACCTTACAAACGACTTATCCGCGACGAAAACGAAACCGACAAACGGACTTCTAACAGACCGGCTTAATTATTTTGACTTACAATAGACGGACTCTAACAGACCAACTTGACTAACAAAAGACGGATCGAAACCGACCAATGACTGATGACTAACTTTACATGAGTCTTCCAGCCAATACCATCATGGCTTAACTGACCAATTACTATCAACGGACCAGACTTATAACATCATCGACTGACAAACACTATTCACTTGACTCTGAAGATGACTTCCGCTCAGGTTGTCGAAACGTCAGTCACCAACAACAGTTCTTTTCAGAACTATTCTCACCCGGACGATCACACAATACGAACTACTGATACTCCCGGGTTCAAACCATTTACTAAGTATCATAGATGTTATGGGTTAAAATCCTGTTTGAGACTGAATTTTTGAAAAGCATTCATTTTCTCAAGCGCTTAAGTTTCATTAAATGTTACATGTATCTCTCAAGTAGTACTACTCAAATTATGAAAGAAATTCTCCCCTAGGAGGGTAAAACCTTAGACCAAGAGAAACTTTGAATCTCCACATTTCAAATGCGTCCTAAACCCATGATCAAAGTTGCACAACATCCACCCTTCTTACCTGAGAGGTTAGAAGCCTAACAAAGGTGCTGGGTACTCCCTTTTATGGCCTCTAGCAGGGTGTTGTCCCAGTCCTAAACAGGGTCCTAAACATGGTCAGTGTTTAAAAGGTGTCCCTATGGATATTTTTATACCCAAACATGGTCAAGTCCCCCCCCGCCCACCCACAGGAAGTGCTACCCACCTTCAGTCTCGGCAAATGCAGCTGCTCTGATGTCTCTCTCTAAAGTCTTTGCTGCACTTCCCTCAGCTTGTTCTGGAAATTTTAACTTGAAGTGGTTCAGACAGGAAAGAGCCTCCTGGAACCAATGTAGTTCATACAAACAGCGAGCCTGTCGAAAATGAGCCTTGGTGTGGTTAGGATCCAGATGAAGTGCCCTGTGGCAGTCCCGCAGTGCTGCATAGATGTCCCCATCCCTGTCAACAAATTCACATTTTGATGTCTTATGCAGTCAATTACTGAACAGATGTTTTACAATGTGAAATTTGCATATTTGCTTTTTATATAATGGAGACACCAAACAATTTTAATGAAGTCATCTACACATCTGTCTTCCAATTGATCATGAGTGCCAATCAAAATGCAAGAATAGATCCATGTAACCTGAAATTTACAGTACATCCCCTAAATGAGATGAGCACCACTTCCACTATAACAGAGATTCCCACTCCCCTCCCCCCTCCCCAAAATACCTGGTCCCAGGATGTGTATATGTTGTAGTTTGATTTTAACTTTGGTACAATTTGTTTTTGAACCAGTACAAGTATTGTTTGAACTGGTACAATATTTTTTGATAACGTGAACCAGTTCAATATGTTTGAACCAGTTCATTATTACTTGAACTGGCTCACTTTATTCATTTCATTGTACAATTTTCAGTTTAGTGTTTATTTTGTACAGTTTACTGTCTCATTACATTTAATATTGCATAACGACAAATACTATTGTCACTTTGTAATAAGGGTTATGTATTTATTTAATATTATTTAGTTATTTGTTCATAATTCAAGGGCGTAGCCAGGGGGGGTCCTGGGGTGCCCGTGACCCCCCCTTTGTAAGCCTTTTTGTAAGCAAACAACCTACAGTATTCAGGTGACAGTCTAGTGAGTACCCTCTGTATGACTCAGTGTGACCCCCCCTTTGAAAAATCCTGGCTACGCCCATGTAATTTCATTTATTTCAATCTTCAGCATTATTTTAGATAAACGTATTGACGGTTAGTTTTCAGTTGTTGTTGCAGTATTCAAATAAGATCTGAACTTTTATACTGCCTTTAGTGGTTTGGGTTATAATAAGCACTTGTTTCTGTTGTTAGGGTTAAGTGTTCGTGGTAGTGATTAGGGTTAGGTGCCCTTTTGATTGACAGTTAGTTTTCAGTTGTTGTTATGGCTTTCAGATAATAACTGAAGTCATGCTTATAATAAGTGTGAGGGTTAAGAGCAATTTGATATTAGCAGTAGGGTTTGTTGTACGTGATCATGTGCAATGTGGAAGCAACATATTGGGGTGGAGTGGGTTTGTTTTATCCACTTTGTCAATTTTGAAAGCTACCATATTGGAAATCTTAAATTTGGGTTGTTTGTTTTGTTGTTTCCTTTTTGTCTGATTTACCATATCAGCCTTGTATTTTGTTTGGTTTTCTATTATTTTTTGTCTCTCGTTTGGTGGTTCTTCATCATTTCCACTGACTTCTTGGTCATTTTCTTCTTGTGAATGGTTTTGTGTGTTTTCTCCTGCATTTGAATTCATGATCTCCCGGTGAGGTTTTATTCCGTAGACAGCTTCACAATGTGTTAGCTTTATTGCTCTATGGTACGAAATATTTCTGGCATATGATGCCTCTTTTGTGTAGTGGCACCATTTTTTGATGTTCTTTCTGTAGTGCTGATAATAAGTGATCGCGTGTCCTGCTTCCATGATCTGTTACTTCTTTCTGTCAGTCCCTGTGTTGTAGGTGTGCGCGGTGCGCCATGTGACAAAGTTATGCTATTTTCGTTACAGAATTTCTTCATTTTCTGGTTATGAAACTCTCCACCATTGTCAGTTATTATTTTCTTGGGAAATCCGTAGGTGTAGCAAAAATTCGTGAGACATGATAGTACTTCATCGGCTGTTTTGTTATGAAGGGCATAACTGTTATGTACTTGGTGTGGTGATCGATGAGTTTTTGAGGAGTCGCAGGGACAATTTCGAAAGTCCATCAAATCTATTTCGACTAATGAGAGGAATTCAGGAGATTGTAGTGGCTTGGTTACTACCTTTACATGACTTGTAATGTCTTCTGTTCTTCGTGAATTCGACACAAACCTACGAACAGGTTTACAACTCGTACGTTTACTTCTGAAGAACTTTCGTTTATCCACTTTAATGTGATTTGTCTTCCTCGATGGTTCGTTCGTTTATGGGCTTAACTCAAAACTTCCAAAAGCTGACTTTTTGGTACCACTATTTTGTTGTCGTGGGTAAGGATTTTATCTTCCTTGTAATGCCATTTCTTTCTTTTAAGTGTTGTTGCCGTAGCTTGCCACTTGCCTTGATTTGCTTCCTTCGATTGGGAGTCTTTTCTTCCTTCTGGTTGAACCTATAGAACTTCTTTTGCTTCATCATAAAATTGGTCTTCGACGAACAGTGTTATAAGCGACTCACTGCGCTTTTGTTTTTGTTTCAAATTATTTAATTCTTGGCAGAAAAGTTCCTCTGTTACACAGTGCATCTTCTCAAAGTTAAGAAGTCTCATTCGTATTAATTACGCATGTGCGAATTGGTAATTTGCTTTTGAACAAAGAGAGGGGCCTGGGACCTACAATACGGAATATGTAAACGTAATAATAGTGGGTTTTTAACAATTGCTGGTGTGGTCTACTTGATAAGAACAAGGACTACCGATCAAGAGATGCTGGGTTCAAACCTTAGTGAGGTATTATTGTAGGAATAAGAATAGGAGTAAAATTATCGAGAGGGTAGTAAATGTTTAGGGAGTGGGGGTAGGTGGAGAGAGAGGGAGAGGGAAGAAGAAATGGGAAGGCAGTCTTGGACAAAAAATTTTTTTCTGTAATAATTATTATTCTTTTTCAGAATCCCCATAAAAAGCCAAGCCCCTATTTTTCAACCACATCCCAAAAAGAGAAAAGGCCCTTTTTCAGACAGTTGATATTAAACCAGTTCAAATATTATTGTACTGGTTCAAAAATACTGAACCAGTTCAAATAATATTGTACTAGTTCAAAGGCAAATTGAACCAGAGTTAAAATTTGAACTACAACATATATTCAGGAAATCGGGGCCATACGGTATCCTGTATACTATGCTACAATTGTCTAGCTGGAGAGACCCAAAGTTTAGCATACATTAAGACTGAATCTGCCAGAAGCTCAAGTAACAAGTTGATAAAAACTTTGAAACGAGATTACTTAAAATGCATTGCAAACACCAGTAAGACTTTTAAATATCATCTCAAAAGAAATAATTTCCAAATGTCAAAACCAATTTTGAAGTTCATAAGAAACACTTGAAAGTATTCCAGTATAATAACTATTAATCAAACCTAAACAAACTCACAGAAAAATCATTGGACAACTCATGTCTTTTGTGTTTTGGTGACCACCAAACACGATTATTCATGAGTAAATTCAAATGCAATCCACTGGATTGCTTTCAAATTGAGTTTGGCTGTCAAACCCAATCAAACACAATCTAATGGATCGATCTTCAGTTTGGTTTGGTTTGATTGATTGAGTTCGATTGGTTCAGAAATTGAACTTGCACAATGTTTGGTGTTCAATTTGATTCAATTGCCCAACTCAATTGAATTCAATCCATGGATTGAGTTTGATTGAGTTCGATTTCCAAACGTTTGATCCACTACGCCAGGAAGTACTGGTGGAATGAAACTGATCATGAAAATTTTTCTGTGTTTGCAGAATAATATTTCTCTAAACTTTGAAAATATTCTTTCTTTTTCTTGAGTTACCAATTCAAATTGTCTTGGGTGTTATTTAAAGTGCCACTATGATGAAAATTGCATCTTTTACATCAAAACCACTTTAAAACATAAACAGGAAACCTGCATGAGAAGAAAAATGCTATTTACTATTTTCAAATATCTCTTTTTGTTCCAGAGATATTCAAGTTTTTTAAAATATGCAAATTAGCCAAGTGATAAAGTCTACACTCAACCAAATTTGATCAAATATGATGAAAGAAAGATATCTCAGCCAATTTGTATCAGAAATGTTTGATTCTTTGCAGTAAGATTCTACTAAATGTGCTCCACAATTTGAGTTTAACAGTTTTCTTACCATGGCAACATACTGGGTTCCAGACCTCCCCGCTATTAAAGGCATAGCCACCTTTCGCATTTTAATTTTTATATTTGCAAATGGTGCCTCATAAACATGATCCAACGAGCATATAAATATGTTAGCTTAGTAGCTTGTGGCTACTAAATGTGCTCCACAATTTTAGTTTAACAGTTTTCTTACCATGGCAACATACTGAGTTCCAGACCCCCCCACTATTAAAGGCATTTCTGGCCACCTTTGGCATTTTAATTTTCATATTTTCAAATGGTGCCTCATATACATGATCCAACAAGCATATAAATATGTTAGCTTGAGCTTGTGGCCTTGTTTAATGTTTTTTGAGCTGAAAATCACATATTGAGATAAAGTGGGTAGGGACTGGAAAATTGTGAGTTGCCATGGGAACAAAATGTTTTATAGCAGTAGGTGTGTTTTCTGCAGAACTATTAGCCTACCAAGTCTCAATGGTCAGTGCTACAAATTGGCCAAGATAGCTCTATTTATATACTTGATATAATATTGGATTAAGTTTATGACATCATCAGTCATCTCATTTGCATATTTTACACATTTTTCAAACTTAAATATCTCCAGAACTAATGCAGGTATTTGCAAATGATAAACGACATTTTCACTCTTTCATTGAATTCCATGTGATACACCTAAAAAATCAAGAGGTAAAAATTTGATCGTAGTAGCACTTTAAGACAATATTATTTATATTTTCATTTTATACTCTCGACTGGTTAAAACATTTGTCCACTAAAAACTGAAATTGCTTGATTTCTTATCAAATATGTTTGTTTTAATTAGTTTAAAGTGCTACTATGCCAGGAGTCAATACAAGAAACATATCAGCATCATTACATACCATGCTCTCTTGATAAATGCAGCAGCTCTATTGGCATAGAGGATGGCAGAATCAGAGGCATGAGATATCGCTTCATTATAAAGGTTGACAGCTGTCCAAAACTGTTGTTGGCAAAAGGCATCATTTCCTTTAGCCTTAAGTTCAAGAGCTTTGGGTGGCAACTCCTGAGAGTCGTTACTTGAATGATTGCTGCTACAGATGGACTTGGAAGGTGTTTTGTCTGTAACAGTTCTCTTACCATTTAAATTTGAGATTTTGTAACCATTTGTAGCTCCATTAGCAGATGATGAGAAACCATTTTTACTTGAAGAAAAACCAAAATTATCTACAACAGTTTTGACCACACCATTTGAAGTAAGCGATGAAGTAAACCCATTTACTACCTGATACTTCATTACTTTTCGATGCTGTTTAATATCAAACAGGTATATTTGTTCACCACCTAAATTTGCAATCAGCTCTTGTCCACTGGGGGAGAAGTTTACATAGGTAGCAACATAAGCTCGAAATCGCCTCCGTGAATGTTTGCTTAACTGTGGTGGCAAATGGCCTGGAGCAAAGTATTGAACACATCCAGGAGGTAGTTTTGCATCTTCAGGACCACTGCTACTGCTGCTGCTGAAAGGCTTCTTCACCTCTGAGAAACTATGTGATGCTAGCATTCTGTGATCATACAGTCGTACAAAAGGGTCATTGCACCCAACTGCCAGAAGTTCAGGCCGTAGAGGATTTATTGCAAGGCACTTTGCCTCTGCCATGGCACCAACATAAATATTTAGGTTTATAAGAACATTCTTACAGTTTTTACTGCTTGTGTTACAAGTATGTGGTTGTCGTAGATCAAATTGCCTGAGAGAAATAAGAAATTACACTTCAGTTGAATTAATATAAAATTATTAAGAACCATGGTTAAAAACAGACAGTCTGCTACGAGAATCACAACAAGTCATAACGCTCCAAATGATCGTTATTTTTTGTTTGGTAAAGTAGATGCATAAGGAAGGAATAACAGCCATTTGTGTCACATTCACTGGTCCATCAAAACCTCTGACTTTCAAATGGTCAATGACAGCCCCATCGCTAAAAGCCATGCCCAGGATACCAAGTAATATGGCTGGTGCACTTGCCTTTCTCCTTACCTTATAGTTCCATCCTCGGACGCACTCCACAGCATGTATGGCATGTCTGGAGCTGTAGCAAGTCTCTTCACCCGCCCAATATGACATTTATATACTTGTGATGTCTCCTGTGTTTCCACTGTATGGATCTGAACTTTAGCATCCGCAGCAGCTGTTGCAATGATTCTGTCTCCAATCTGTGGCAAAAACTAGGAAAAATGTGGGTGGGATAGTTAATTTTGAATTCATAACAACCAGTTGTTAGAGTTTATTCTAAACTGAGAGACTAATCATAAAACAACAATTAGTCTTGAACAGGCGGTGGAATTTGGGAAGTAACCAGTCGTTTTGTGCATATTTATGTTGCCTCCATTTTGTAATCAATAATTTTTCAATTTATTTTAACCTAATAGTTTTTTTTTACTAAGCTTGTCTTAAGGGAAACACCAACCTACAACCATGAACAAAAGCAGTTGAAACACTCCTGAAAAATAACTGTTTTGTCGGACATGTGAGTTTTTAAATCTCCAATTTTGAAATTGTGAGTGTCCACAGCATGTATTTCAACATTGAAAAGGGGGAGAGGGGGTTTGGCTATCAACAAAAAAGATGCGTTTTCTTTTTTTTCAATTACGGAAGGAGGCCAACAGGAAGTGTTTGCTTTGCTCAAATGTGTTGACTTTTACATTTATGATTGTCTGAAATTGGCTTTTAGCAAAAATAAATAGAAGTTGTCCTGTATGTGTTGATAACACTGAAATATCATAAACATTGAAGGAACAAGAAAGTACATATCAAAGCGCATGGATATTTAAGACTTTTTAGAAAAGGCAGATAGGAAGACCTTTAAGGGACGCTCAGTGGACCCTGATTGCCCGCTGAGTAAAATTATTCCAAAGAAGAAAGAGACAAAATATAATCTCAGAAACAGAACTGTCCAACATCTTGAAATAAATTTGGATATGTTTAAGGTGGCTTACTACAGTTTTGATGGATCATAACAGCTCAACTTCTACATGGAACTCTTGAAAAAATGTTCCAAAATGTTTTTCCTTTCTTTACTTCCTGTTTGCTCAAGTCTTTACCATTCTAGGTGAAACTTGAACAATTTAATGTCATCATCATCATTATTCTTATTATTATTTGTAAGAAAATGTAGCAAAGTAAAGACCCAAATTCATATCCATGTAGATTTTGAATCGCAAAATTTGTCTGAGTGATTTTGCTCATAACAAACCCAGTGACTGAACTCAAGCAGCAGAAGTCTTGCACTACACAATCTATCGTTGACAATGTGACAGGTCTTGGGAACAGTTACCACCAGTAAAAAACAGATTTTCTTCTTCTGTCATTGATGTTGTTAGCCGAATATATGCCCAAAGGTGGGTTTGCAACAATTCACAACAGTTCACATAACTCAAGTAAAGAGTATCTTTCATGTTCTTTAATTGGGGATGTGAACCGTTGTGAACTAAAGAAATGTAATGTCTTGCTCATTTGAACCATCCAGAATTACGTTCCAAAACAATAAGCCATGTCACCAGAAATATTTCTCGCCAATAATTAACCTATGTGATGTAGTAATTGCACTCTACTGGTGCATGACAGGATTTATTGTTTGCTAAACAATGATGATAAGTACCACTGAGTACCAAACATGTATTATTATTATTACTTACTTTGTTACCAAGCTTAGATTGCACTAATGATGCGAAAATCGTGCAGAGTAGGGATGCGCAATGCAATACTGAAGAATCACCTTAACTACCTACTTATCCACTAAATACACCATGTACATGAAATAAATTAGTATGTATCTATCTTTAGTTTGTCTACATCAGCTGGGAAGAAGGAATCACACAGTCATTAGCTTTTCAGTTTCTTTCAGTTTCCCCACTACGTGGCAAATATCAACAAATGAAAAGAAAAATACATATTAATAACCACTGCCATGTTGGTAACCTTAACCCTAGTACCAGTCCTTAGCACAGGTGATGGCATAGCCCTAGGTCCATTTCTTAAAATCATATTCACAATTATTTTAAATGTGTTACCTTGACAGAGAAGATGTTTCCAGAGTGTCCTGTTTTGATGCAACACTTTTTCTGACATTGGAGTGGATCCCACAAAATTGCATTAAGATCATCTGACCCTGACACAAGGAGGCTATGAAAAAAGAACAGGTTGAATCATAAAAAAAGGATTCCCACTATCTCAAACTCTCGCAGAAAAAGAAATATTGTTTCAGATAGTGGATATACATGTAGTATAACAGTGCACTGGTTTTCCTGTTATCACTGTGTTTGGCACAGTAGGGTGTCAAGAGAATCAAGCTCAAGATACAAGTAAAATCCTATTTTGAACTCTCAGAGGTAAAAGAGAATGGTTTCAAATTGAGAGGGTCAAAAAAGTGGTCTGGATTACCAATAAAAACAATAGACAATGATATCTCACAGTCTTGTTTTTTTCGGTGATTAATATGTGCCTCTTGCAGTTTTTTTAAACAAAGCTTTCTCTAGGTCTCTATTTTTTTTGCAAAGATAAAGAAGTCTTAAGCCCCTTGATAAAAAATAAAAGTGAATTTTAATAAATGAAACATTAAAATTTCAGAGAAAAGGTTAAGCCTAAATTGTCTAAATTCTGCAAAACATACCCCCACTGCATTTTGACACAAGGAAACGATATCATAATGTTGTGAAATATTGAATTTCCTGTTCCAGATGGTATCAGTCTTGCAATCAAAATGCCTCAGCCTTACAAAGAAAAACAACCATTTACCAGTTGCCACCCCCTAACATAATTTTAAAAAAGTTTATTTGAACTTTCATGTAAATCTAGATAATTATATAACTGAACTCAAGAGCACACTGTTTTAAAGCAGGTGAGGATACCAAAATATATTTCTGAATAAGTAGAACCAATTGCTTGCTATGACAAACAATGAAACAAAGTAAAACTAACTTTCCGTTTTCATTCCATTCCAAGCAATTAACACATCCAGAGTGACCCTGGTGGAAAAATGATTTTACAGTTATTAACACAAAACGTATTAACTAAAGAAGATTTCTGCAGAACATTTGAGCAATAATAGCACAAATTAAGTTACCAAAAAAACCTAATGGCATGGTAATATTTCGAATACAGTTAAGATGAGCTTATGGAGACTTAAGCTTTCAAGCTTACCCCGCAAGAGAAAATTGAACTTGAAGTTATCCATAGTTCAGTGAAAACAGACATTTGATAAAAACACAATAACACTGTCACACTTCAAGCATTCTAACCAGGTTTGACATTATCTTTCTCGAGAATGCTTGAGAATAAAATCACAGGGTCACTTAGAGAAAAGAACTTAAGTGAGTTGTTTGAAACAGTATTCCAAAAGTTACCACGCTATGAGTAGATTTTTAGTAAATAATTTTTCTCAGTAGCTACGAGGTCAACTTCTTAGCTATGCTTGTAAATAGCCAACTGGTCTGCCTCCCACCAGTTGGGGTTTATAAGGCGGGGGTGTATGTAATGAAATTAGTACATTAACGGTAAATTGTGTACATATAACTAGTCACATTATGTACGTCACTAATCAGATACAAAAAGCCTTCACTGAATGGAATAAACACAAGATCATACACAGTTCAGTCTTATTGATATCTCCGAAACTGGTGCCGAGACCCTTGTAAAAATGTCCAAAGAGGAAGTAAAACACCACAAGACAGTCAGAGGGGCATGCAGAGGACACTGTACTCAGGACATCAAATGCGCGGAAAGACTTATGGCCGATACTGAGGTTTTCAACAGCACAGAACTGAAAGCAATTGCAGAGCGACTCTCAAGACGATTGGACGAAATTAAGGCTATGGATTCCAGGATCTTGAACGCACTAGGAACAGATGAAGAAATAAGCGAAGAGACAGATCAAGCATTGACGTTCCAAGACGATATCTATTATTGGATCCTGAAAATTAAAGAATTCGTCACAAACGAGCATTAACTGGTGAGTACGTTCCAAGTCAAACCAACACCTAAAGTCCACATCAACCTTCCAAAACTACATATCCAACCATTTAACGGAAACCCCCTCCAGTGGCTTACGTTTTGGGATAGTTACAATAACGCAGTACACAACAATCATGAACTGAACAATATTGACAAAATGAACTATTTGAAGGGATTGATAACCTGCAACGCAGCGCGCGCGATTTCAGGGTTGCCAATAACGTCACAAAACTATGAAAAAGCTATTGAAATGCTGAAAGAACGCTTCGGAAGGAAACAGGTTCTAATCAACGCACATATGGAATCGCTTTCAAAAATCAGCGCGCCCTCAGCTGATGTGCAGCAATTACGAAAATTTCATGATAGCTGCGAGAGCAACATTCGTGCCTTAGAAACACTGGGAGTCCAGACAGATTCATATGGAAGTCTATTAATCCCAATACTACTAAAGAAATTACCGGAACAATTACGTTGTACCATATTCAGAACAAATCGTCTGGCAGATTGTTCCCTAAATGATTTACGAACAGCACTTTGTCATGAAATAGACACAAGGGAAAAAAGTCAACTTACGCAAGCAAACGACGCAAGCTCAGATGTTGACGACGTTCTTGTACCCACAGTTGGCGCCTTACTCACAAACACTCAACCGCGCGTAATACACCCACCACCAAAAAGCTTCAATACAAATGGAACATTTGAGCCAAAACCATGCATATATTGCGACGGTAAACATCGTCATGACAAATGCTCGAAAGTAAAAACAACAAAAGAGAGATGAACCATATTGATGCAGAAAAATAAATGCCTTAACTGCCTCCGATCAGGCCACACAAGATATCAATGTCGCTCAAAAGGACGATGTCTAAATTGCGGACTAAAACACCATACGTCGATCTGTGAACCATGTGAGCCTAATCGAGATTCAAGCAAAAAACATGAAAAACAAGAAGAGCCACAAAGCAACAAAATCGTCACCTCCACAATGACAACCTTGACAAGTACAACGTCACATACGAATACACTAATGCAAACTGCACTGGTCACAGCAAGCGGACCAGCTACGAGATGCCAAGCGCGCATCCTTATCGATACTGGATCACAAAAGACATTCATTACACAATGTCTGAAGAATAAGCTGCAGTTGAAAGCTGTTCAGAACGAAACACTAGACGTAACCACATTTGGTTCAACTAGAGGTACTCCGAGATCCTACGAAGTCGTAACACTTACCTTAAACGCGGTAAATAAAGATGTCAAAATAACAGCCTTGGTCACGCCCATCATCTGCCCACCACTCTCAAGCACCCAACATACGGAAATTCCTGTTGAATTCAAAGCTCTCGCTTTCGCCGATCCACTAGACGCGGAAGGTGATCGCACAATAAATATACTTATAGGGAACGACCACTACGCCCGGATCATTGTGGGAAACACAAAGAAATCACAAGATGAGAGATGGATGGCCACACAAAGCAAGTTTGGATGGCTTCTCTCAGGACCGGTACCCAACAACGAATTCAGTACGGAAACTACACTCAACACATTATGTCAAATGGTTGGTGCACAACCCACAAGAAACGAACACCTCAACGAAACTCTCACTAAGTTCTGGGAAATAAATAAACTTCCAGACGAATACAACGCCCCTGAGGTAACAGACGTCCAGAAACATTTTCAAGACATCATTGAATTCAACAAAGTTACCGGCAGATATAATGTAAGACTCCCATGGAAGGACAACAAGCAAAACCTACCAACAAACTTCACATTGACGAGAAAAAGACTGCGCAACCTGCAGCAAACCCTAAAAGGAAAACATCCTGAGCTTATTTACAAATACAACGATCAACTGATTGATCAACTCAAGAGAGGATTCATAGAGAAAGTCCTCGACCCGAACATACATGAAGGAGTCATACACTACATATCCCATTTTCCAGTCTTCAAGGAAAGCAGCACAACCGCTATGAGAATCGTATACGATGCTTCAGCAAAAATATCATCGAAGGCATTAAGCCTCAACGATTGTCTTCATACAGGGCCTAACCTCAAACAAAGACTACAAAATATGCTACTCACCTTCAGATCACACAAAATAGCCTTCACGGCAGATATCGAAAAGGCGTTCCTACAAATAGAGCTCAACACTCAAGACAGAGATGCTACGAGATTCCTTTGGCTCAAAGGCGGGTATGAATTTAGGACAATGGACAAGCAACTCCCCTACTTTAAACCGCCAAGCTCATGATGACGGCATACATGCAGAACCAATGGTCAAAGTACTAGGACTCAACTGGAACACAAAGACAGATACTCTGTCACTATCATTAACAAAACGTATCAAGGAAAAACGAAAACAATGATGCAGGAACTATGGAAACACAACCTAACATGGGACAAAGAACTTCCTGATAGCTTTAAGGAGAACTGGGTCAGATGGCTGAATGAACTCCAGGATCTGACCCCACTAGAAATACCCAGACAATACTTCAATAATGTTGGCAGTGAAGTTCAACTACACGTGTTTTGTGACAGTAGCCAACTAGCATACGGAGCGGTGGCCTATTTGAGAGGAACCACCCCCAAAGGTGGGACAAAATGCACATTCGTAAGGTCCACAAGCGAAAAACGAACACAACGAGCGAGTGCTCAACGAGCTGCACTGAAAATAAAGGAACTCTCTAGACTTAATGAACTTTAAATACTACTACCTTACAACTTTGTAAATCTCTATAATCAACATTTTATTGCTGGCCCGGGAAAGTGTAATGAAATTAGTACATTAACGGTAAATTGTGTACGTGTAACTAGTCACATTATGTACGTCACTAATCAGATACAAAAAGCCTTCACTGAATGGAATAAACACAAGATCATACACAGTTCAGTCTGATTGATATCTCCGAAAGTGTACTTGAATTGAAGTGAAATTTAAGGAAGTTTAAAGAGGGATCAAAAGTAAAGAAAAACGTTTTGAAACACCACCAGACAGTTGATTGCTACCAAAAGGGCATCCCAGGTTGGTGGACAACTGTTTGGTGTATGTCTACCAATTTTTAACTTCCACCAGTACCAGTCAGTGGTACCTGTGTTGAGCATGCTTTTATCTGTCGCTGTAGCATGGTGTATTGTTATTCTACTGTTTTCTGCTGTTTGATTAAAGCCTTACACGTACTGGTCCTGCATTGGTTCAAGCTTTGTCTCATTTACTGGTGTGGTGGCAAGGTTCCGTTCAACCCAAGCCTGATTTTCAACAAAAAAGTCAATTTTTATGCCTCATCCACGTGAGCCAAGACAGTGCATCCTTCGCTGTGATAACACATTCTGGAGTTTCTCATTGTGTGTTATGGCGTCTACTCACCGTGCACCGAAACAGTGGTGCCTTTCCAAGGTGGATACAATCAACAGCTTTGAAACTGGAAGCAAAATCTCCTTTACACATTATCCTTAGACAGCAACTTTGCCCCTTTCCTCGCACATGGTGTTACATGGTTAAAAAAAAAAACAGAGCCCAACCGCTCTGAGGACTCGAAAGCGATGGCAAAGGCGTCCCACTCAGTCGACGCCTAACTGCTTGTCAGAAAGCCAACTTTCTTGAGCTCATGCTTGGTCAAATCGTTAACTACTGCCCCATTATTTCACGCAGTACCCTGGTGAAAAACTGAACCTCCCTTGAGTTCATCTGGCAAACTATTCGACAACACTTTGGATTCCAGGTCACCAGCGCACAATTTATTGACTTTTCTGACATACACCTTGCAGCGGATGAGCACCCCGAGGACCTGTACCAACACCTCATGGGCTTTTTAGAAGATTCCTTGCTGCATGCTAATGGCTTAACCCACCATGGCGAACATGTTCTGGAGGATGAGGGGCTAACTCCTACCCTTGAAAACTTCATCATTCTGACCTGGCTGAGACTCATTCACCCCAGTCTTCCTCGGTTGTTAAAACAGCCGTATGGCATGGAGTTGAGGTCCCGCACCCTCACCTCAATTAAGCCAGAAATCCCACAAGCCCTCAATTCTCTCCTTGAGGAAATCTGCACTTCAGATGATGCTAGGATCCTATGTGCAGCAGTAGCTGGCGACTTTCATCGCCCCCCGTCGCCCCCGTCTGGCAGGAATGACCCTAAGTTCCGCACTAGACAACCTCGTCAGGACAAAATCTGCTCCCCGCACATGTCGCAGAAATGACTCAGATGATGAAGACGACCTTGATATCACATGTCCCCCTCCACCTGCTCTGCCTGACATCCCTGATGCCATCTCTGTTTCAGTCCATCCACTATCTGACAACCCCCACTGTGTGACACCACCAACTCTGGCCTTTCCTGCTGCCTCTACCATGGATAATTCAGCTACCCAGCCATCATGCTCTCATGACATTCCATCTGAGAAAGCAGTCACTTCAGTAGACCCGCCCATTCCTGACTCACCAAGATCATCACGCATTCGCCACCCTCCTACATGTTTTGTTGATTGACATTGAACTCTGACTTTCCGTTGCCAATAATTTAATAGTTTGTGTCAAGTACATTTCTCTATGTTCTTACTTACTATTGTCTAGCATACTACGTCCATTTGTTTGTATGCTGCTTGAGATTAGTCTTATGAAGGAAGAAGGAAATCATGCCAGTAGGGGTCAGTGGTACCTGTGTTGAGTATGCTTTTATCTGTCGCTGTAGCGTGGCATCAGCTCAGTTATATTGTTATTCTACTGTTTTCTGCTGTTTCATTAAAGCCTTACACGCATCGGTTGTGCATTGGTTCAAGCATTGTCTCATTTACTGGCGTTCAAATTCTAATTTTAAAGCAACATCATATCTTTAAAATTTCCTATTTTCATAAATTTTACTAATCCTTCAAGAGAAAAACTATTTATCCTCAAATATACCCAAAAATCACCAAAAAATTTACAAAACAGTCCAAAATGTAGATATGTGGGACATCTGTGTTAACTAACACCATGATACCCAGCCAAAATATGGTCTACGCATTAACCCCCATCTTAACTTAGTTATGTTTAATTCAATATTCATTTATCGTTGTTCGCTTACATTGGTCCTGAAAAGCCCCAGTGGGGAGTGACCAATCGAGTATACATTATTTTTTTAACCGTGTCATTGCATCACAGCTACAGACAATAGTTTTAATACGAAAGTCATGTAGAAGTGAAGTAATTCCTAAAAACAATAGTCATGCAGAAGCACCTTCACCCAGCCTAACGCTTACCAGCACTTTGAACAATTTTGGATTTGGCGCCAAGGTTTGCCTCAGTTATCAAGGCCCTGACTTATGGATATCATGATAAACCTCATCCAATAATTGTTAAGTAAACTTTTAAAATCGCCATTTACTTTATACTGTATGAAATTATGCACATTTTAAGTTTCCAATGCACATATTTTTCAGAAGGATTAATTTACCGCATCTCCAAATAATAACGAAAAAATAAAATTCTCGAGTTTTTCTTGCTTCCGCTGTTCTATATGCATGGTCAAGTTGAAAATAAATTTTAATAGCCACTTTCTATATCGCATAGTTCAGAACTCGTGAGCAATATCCACAACGCATTTTGGGAGTGTTAAAATATTTTTCCTGAAAAATCTCGCACATATAACTAGTTTCTGACAAGTACGTATTTTCAATCAATAATTTTAATATCTCCTGATGGAATTCTGGATTATATAAAATTACAAAATAGTGCTACATAGCTAATTACGTTCTTTAACATTCCTGTTTATCCCAAAGAACTATTTTTGCTTTGACAAATGGCGAACACTGGCGATGTCTGCATGAAATTACCTAAATACAGACTAGAAGCCTGGTTTAGATTTCCGTGAAATCCTCAGTTGCTTTGCATCTTGTATACGAGTAGTTGTAGACGTTCCAATCAAACGAAGGACACTTAACCGTTGATTGAATCCCACAACATATTCGATCCACACAGACCGAAAATAAACATTCAAAGACATCTAAAGATTGGCAAAAAAGAGCCACACACAGACATAAATAAGAAGGTACATGTAGAACTATACTAAATCGTGCATCTACGTATCCAAAAGTTTTCATTTTACCTCGAGCTCCCTTTCTAATCCAAGTCTTTCCACAAATGGCGAATGAAGCTGAAATCTTCTCTGAAACGCTCGCGTGATGGACGACTACAAGAAGACAATCCACAAATGAAGAAATGTAAATTGTGGTGCTCCAGCAGAGTGTACATGTATTGTTCGCATTTCACAACAAAAACGTTAATTTACCTTTACTTCTCGATTCCTGATAAAAGTTGAAATATTATGTCCCTCCATGTCCTGACCACTTGTCCTTCGCTCTGCAGTGTTCAAATTAAAGCTTATATCGTCTCCAGTTTCGTGTGCGTGC
Source organism: Catalaphyllia jardinei (assembly GCA_022496165.2). Classification (NCBI taxonomy): domain Eukaryota; kingdom Metazoa; phylum Cnidaria; class Anthozoa; order Scleractinia; family Caryophylliidae; genus Catalaphyllia; species Catalaphyllia jardinei. Next base: position 161,346 of record CM042749.1, on the reverse strand, counting down.
CCCAAAGTACATGCACGTATCATACAAACTCGCCATAGGCAAAGAAAGACCACTTTCTACCCTGAATTAAACGTCAGATTTAGATTTTTTAAGGCTGCAATGTTTAAGCTGTACAACAGCTAAGAGATGAGCATTCTTCACCTCCGATAGTTCGAAATACAAGGGGAAAATATGTCTCGAAACATGTTTTCAGTGGTAATGTAGCAGTCAAATCCAAGAGCTTAGCGACCAAGCCTTCATGAAATAAGAGAGAACATCGCTTCCTGTTCTATTGCATACCCCATAGGTACTGACCAAATCCACCCCCATTTTCCCGTGCAAACTTGCTCATCTTTAATAACACCTGATAAAGCTTTGCTTCCTTCCATCATACTTTGTATCAAAAACAGCAAAAGTTCGAGGTTGATAAATAAACCGGGTACAATGAATGGTGCGGGGTTCCCGAAGATCTCCCCACAAGATCGCCCGAAATTCGAATTTTTCCGACGATTTACAAAGAAAATCAGAATTTTTACGATAACAGCACAAATTCTCGCGCACTCATTGGCTAATTCTTATCTTCAATAAGTGGACAGACAAATGAATTTATAATTCATGCGACGCGTCAACGAGCGAGAGAGAACAATTTGACAGTTAAAAAGTGAAGAGTGATCCTCGCAGTAAATTTTTCAATTTAAGCAATTGGAAAGAAGCCTGAAAAAAATCAGGGCTTCAAACGGGATTGGAACCCGTGATCTCCGCGATACCAGTGCGATGCTCTGCCAACTGAGAAGCCACACAATGGGAGCGAGGTCAATTTATTGAGTCAATGATTACATGCATACATACTTTTATTTGTCATGTAGGTCAGTACAAGGCAGCAGCTAAAAAGCTGATGTGGACCTACAAATTTAAGTATATCTACAACAATTCAAATAATAATGTTAACAAGCGTAAGAATTATTTACAATGAGTAAGAAAAACTATAATACCAGTAAGATAATCAACAGTCAATTGACTGTAGCGTTAAAATAAATAAAAATAAAAAATGACATTAATATATGTAATTCACAATGTCTTTGTTTATTCTCTGTAAACCATCAAATGTTATTTTATCTACAATGTCAGATTTGGCTTTAAACGTTCATATCTTCTCGTGAAGTGAAATGATGTGACGTATTTATGAAATAATTCATATTTGTACTGCGGTTGTAGATGAAAGTGAAGAGTGATCATCGCAGTAAATTTTTCAATTTAAGCAATTGGAAAGAAGAAGCCACGGGTTCAAATCCCGTTGAAGCCCTGATTTTTTCAGGCTTCTTCTTTCCAATTGCTTAAATTGGAAATTCACTGCGATGATCAGTCTTCACTTTCATCTACAACCGCAGTACAAATATGAATTACTTCATATGTACGTCACAATTTGACAGTTTGTTACCGTGAAAAACAAATGGACGTCAGTTTTTCATGCGTCTGTCCTGTTATTGACAATTAATTTCGTCAAAACATTGTCAAAGTAGTCTGCGGATCCACTCGGCTATCGCTTGGTGGATCCACAGCTACTTTGACAATGTTATGACGAAATTCATGACCAATAACAGGACAAACGCATGAAAAACTGACGTCAATTTGTTAAATTGCAAAGGAAGTATGAATTACAGGCAACACACGCATATCTGTTGCTAATTAACAATTAGACCCGTAGCACGGGTCAATAGCTCATGAGGCGAAGCCGAATGGGCTATTGACCCGTGGCCCTTGAGGGCGAAGGGTCTAATCGTTTTAGTATCGCCCAACTAGTCGGACAGAAATGGCGATAATAAAGTTAGCAAATGCAAGTTGAAGAAATATTTATTTCGGGAAAAAAGCGAAAGAAAATCCGAATTTCGCTAATCGATGACTATTACTATTAGTCCCCTAGTAGCGTAGCCAATCAAAATGCAGGATTTGCATTAGTCCACTAGTTGGGTGATAAAAAAATACCACACAAGTGAATAGTACTTTTCGCGCGCGCTGATTGGCTAGCTCGGAGGTGATTAGCCAAGTACTAGATTCACCTCCGAGCAGCCGAAGAAAAACAAAATGGATTTTGTCGGTGGATTGTCACAAATAAAGTTAGTTTTTGGGCTGCTAGTTATTCAGCTTGCGTGGTATATACTTCAAGAATTACTCAGCTCAGTGTCGGTGAAAGTGGTGGTTATTTACCTCCACTTCGGTGAATAATTGTTAATTTTAACGAAGAACAAGGAACACGGCAACCAAACAGAGCCGGAGTAGCGATAGAAGAGTTTTGGAGGAAAAAACAGAGGACTTGAAAAATAATCCAAAATGCTTCTACAAAACGTTTAAACTGGCTTTTCTGAATACCAAGGAAAGTACAAAAGGTAAAAAGATCCACTTAGAAGTGAACGGAAGTGTGACTGAGGATCTAGCCTGTTCCAGGCTCTCGGTCAGTGAGGACGCTGGCGACGGGCGACAAGCAGGCTCTCGG
>CM042749.1:137477-141647 GCA_022496165.2 Catalaphyllia jardinei | reverse complement strand
CAGGAGGACCCCAAAACACCCGGTGAAGAACTGTTGGAGGTGTGACTGTATTGGACACCAGAAGGAATTGAGGAGGACCCCAAAACACGCAGTGAAGAACTGTTAGGGGTGTGACTCTATTGGGCACAAAAAAAAAAATAGAGGAGGACCCCTAAACACCCGGTGAAGAACTGTTGGAGGTGTGACTGTATTGGACACTAGAAGGAAAAGAGGAGCACCCCAAAACACCCAGAAGGAGTAGAGGAGGACCACAAAACACCCAGTGAAGAACTGTTGGAGGTGTGACTCTATTGGACAGCTGCAGAAATAGAGGAGGACCCCAAAACACCTGGTGAACAGTTGGGGGTGTGACTCTTCTGGACACCAGAAGGAATAGAGGAGGACCCCAAAACACCCAGTGAAGAACTGTTGGGGTGTGTGGAGGAGAAGCTGAAGACCCTTAGGCTTAAGCACACTTGGGAACCATTGATAAACTAACCCAGAACAGACAGCATGCCATCAGGTAAGGGAGATTACCTTTACCTTGTTTCTGCATCTTTTTCTTCTTGTGCTCTTCTCTTGAGTTCATAATCAGCAAACAGTTTAACAGTTGTGGAATGAACTAATCTTGCTAACTATGGAAACAAATGTGAAAGATGAATTGACCAACATGACATGAGTGTGTAACCTGTTCCAGGCTCTCTGTCAGTAGAGGGTTGAAACAGCGGGCGGGTGACGAGCAGAGTCTGATAGGGAAAAAGGAGAGGTCAGGAGAGCCTGTAAGCATTGTTTTAAAAAACTTATTCCGTCTCCCACCCTCTCCTTTTCTCTCCCGGATCTCGCACGCCACTGATCCAGCTTGTCGCCCACTCAATTTTCGATCGTCCTCACTGACCGAGAGTCTGGAACAGGCTAATGAGTGTGGGACAAAGAAAACATCTGAGTCCCTGACAGGAATCCAACCCATGACCACCTGAACAGTATGAGGTCAATGGGAACAAAATAGCATGAGATACAATGGCGGCTCAGTGAAAAGTGAAATTAAAACTATTTTTGAAGTAGCAGGATTTCAGTACAGTGCTATTGCTAAGAGCCAAGAACATAATTTTAGGCACAAACAATAAAAATATTTTTTTTTTGATCTATGGTACAACAGATGATAATTTGCTATAAAAAATAATTTTTATATGGCCTGAAATTTCCTTTGCTTGGTTTTTTTAAGGCTATAAACTTTTCAGTCTTATATTTGATAATCATTGATCCATTTCATACATTATATCATTAAATGAAATACAATTTCTGGACCTTAACTAAACAGAACTATCACTTGCACGTAAGGTATCATGTTGGGTGGATTTTAACAAAAAATGGAAAAAAATTTTTTTGCTGGTCAAATTGAGAAGACTGAGATAAATATTTTGCAAAAAAAATGGGAAAAAAGCTTTTTTACTTTTTAAGATGCAAGAGAAAAACTATTTTTGAATCTCATTAACCTGTGACAGTGCATCTACAAGTTCCTGTCATCTCTAATTAAAATCCACCACGAGTTGTCACATGTAATGTGATTTGCAGTGTGATAAAGAAATGTGCACTACTTTATCCCTAGTTAGCTTTTGTTCTTGACAAGCTTAGCTTTAGTTCTTCTCAATGACAAAAAAGCGAGAGAATTTCTTTTCCATTTCTGTCTTCGAAGAGGCCGAAGAGGTGAAAATCTGATGGAACTGAGGGAATGAGGAATTCGGTGTGGAATGAGCTTTGTGCAACTGTGGGTTGTACTATAACCAAAATGAATACACATTTTGCCCCTTGGTTTCCCATTTGTTTTCAGGCAGTGAACACTCAGAACACTGGCTTGCCAGGTCCGCTTGCTGGCCCGCTTGCTTGTTCCACCTGGAGATTTTCCCTGTCTGGCTTCTCAAGGCATGGTTATAACAAATATCCGGAGATCGAAGAGGTGTAAATTTGAGCAACATAATACCAATTCTCTCGACAAAATCCTCTGCGTAAAAGAAATCACAGCAGTTTACATACAAACCTTTTCAATGCTATGGTATTTTGGCCTTCAAACGATAACACTTCAATGGGTTTTTGCGCCAGAATTACCGGTATTATAGTTTATTTTCCTGCATCTTCAGATGGAATTAGCTGAAAATCGGCAGCCATGTTCAAGGATAATTCCTTCGAAAAAGGGTATCAGGCTTTGTTTAACTTTGTTTCAAAGTTTAGAAGGCTGTAAAAAAAAGCAAACTACATCTGGAAAATCGCCAACACCCTTTTTGGAGGGTGATGTGCAAGGAAACATCTCCAATGTTAATAGCGCTACTCCACAAAATCTTCTGCAAAACTCTACAATCCGAGGGTAAATAAAGCATTCACTTCACTCACTAGCGCCATTCCAATAATTCATGCATGGAAGCGAACCAATTTAAGCGAAGCAGTGTTTCTTGGTATTTCTCTTAATATCACTGTGACATTAACTTTTTATATAATTTTAATCTATAACTATTAAACTTTCAGAAAATGTATAGGTTGAAAGGATTTTCTTTCAAAGTGCCTGCATAAGAGTGCGATTTCTAAACACTGTTGATCCACCTACCATGATGCCTTAAACAACATGATCAATCAGTCAGTCACTCAGTAAGTCAGCCAATCAGACTGACTGTCAGTCAGTCAGTCAGCCGGCCGGCCGGCCGGTCGGTCAGTCGGTCGGCTGGCCGGCCGGGGGTTGATCCACCTACCATGATACCTTAAATAACATGATCAATCAGTCAGTCACTCACTCAGCAAGTCAGTCAATCAGACTGACTGTCAGTCAACCGGTCGGTCAGTCGGTCGGTCTGTCGAGGGTTCGAGGGGACTATAAATTTGCCTTGTGCTCTACCTTATCTGGGTCTTCTTCTTCTTCAATTTTCTCTTTACCCTCTTTCTTTGCCAGCCTTTTCTTTTCTTTGAGCTGGAATAGTAATATGACAGAACCAGACATTTTTTACACCAACGAAACCACATCATATACTATGTTGTTCAAGATCTGTTACCAAGGGTAAGAATTGAATTATCCATTTCTTTTAAATACAATGGAAAATGAAACAAGATGAAGCTATCTAATGTTTGATCTAGAGTCAATAGAACACATTTTTAAAGGCTTGTTTTCCACATGTATAATGTTCCAATAATACAATTATCCGCTGGTACCTAGTCTTTTTTGGTGTTAGTAATCTTCTCTTCTTCATAGGAGAGTTTCTATGTTACTCAGTGATCACAAGTGAATCAATGGAAAACTTACATTTGCCTTGACCATTGCTCGTGCTTCTTCTAGGATTTCCTTAACCTTCTTCACTTTGTCCTCATCTAGAAGCAACTTGTGGGCATTACTGACAGCTGAAATAATATATTTAATGAATCAAAAAAGACCACACAGATGGAGGTCACTTGATCAGAATATCAAGGACTGGAATTGTCGGGCAATGGACTAAAAACTAAACTTTATAACCCCATCTTACCACTATCGATATCTAGAGCTGCTGTTAAGTAACAATTGTGAGTTGTTGTGATTTATGGTGACTTGCCTTGTACAGGGTCTAGGATACAGCCCCCAATGGTTTCTTTATTAATTCAATATTTTCCATCATATGTGCTCATCTCTTGATCAAAATGTTTGTTGTATACAATGTCATGTTTTCTGGTATTGAACTGTAAACAAACAACTCAATTCAAATTTGTCAAATGGTATTCTCCTTTTTTTAAGACTTGGTGTCAGGAGTGAAAAAGCTCAAGATTTCTAGCTGTCAAATAACTACTGCATTCACAAACATCTACCTGGTGTACCAATCAGATGACCTGTTTACCTGATAGTTGGTCAGTGGGTTACAGTAACACTGCTTTTAATTTATTCTAGTCTTTTGCTGCATGCAAACTTTTGACTCTGAAAAAGTCAGTTTATACTTTAAATATTGGAGCTTTTCAACAAAGCACACTTTGGTCTGACATTAAATACTGTCTTATAATTTCAAAAGGAAATTAAGAAGATTATGATTGGATAAATACTGTTAGCATTTCTTTAAGGCCTTTTTTTTGCAGCAAGCAAAACTTTTAGCCTATGTCTAAATCATGATACAACGTACTATTGCAGTGCCCCTGTGAAGAGCACCTTATAGTGAAGTGGGCACCCTGTTTAAATTGTTTGTATTTATT